>JBBPQZ010000070.1:0-29049 GCA_038092795.1 Boletus rubissimus
GGGTATGTACTTCATTTCATACACTTAGAGTTTAGGGCTAGGATTAGGGGTTATTTGGAATTATTGTGTTTAGTGAAAAATGACCAAACATGCGGACAGTTTTTTGAGCCACTGTATACTATAGACTATCCAACCCTAAGGTTTCATGGGGTTTTGACTGTGGGAAGTGTATTAATTTTGACTTCTTGGATCCTTCTATTATGATCATGCATCAATCCAACTTGGTGCAGGTTAGTGCCACTGATATGGAGGGAGGTGATGAAGCTAGTGGTGAAGAAATGGAATATATTCCAATGGTTGTTGAAGAACGTGTTGGATAAGCAGTTCTAAAACAGATGGTAGTACATGGATAGATAGAAAATAGAAAAAAAGAAAAAAAGAAAAGAGAAGTTGTAATATATATGATTTAATTAGTATATTTCTAGTCAAAGACAATGTTGATCAATATTAGAGACAATGTAACTCCTGCAATGAAGTTAGGAAGTCTAGAGATTTTTTGGAGTTGATAAGACATTGACTTCAGCTTACTATATGTGCTGTGCTCTTGCTAATGTTCATGTCCTGAATTTCAGAGATGTTAGAGATGGTCAGAGGAAAGTCATCAAAACTCAAACAGAGACAGAAGAGACTCACAAAGGAACTAGAAGTTTGCTCAAGTTGATATTTAAGCTAGGTATTACAAGATAAACAGAAGATTATATATATAGAGGGAAATAGAAGTTGGAGCATGAAAGTCCAGGAATTTGAGTATTTTCTAGAATACAAGTATTTTCAGGGGTAAGTAACAAAGTGAAGACAGTAACAAAGGGTCAACAGGTAACTACAATAAAATCAGGAAAGATGGAGATGAAGGAATGTTGAAAAGATGAAGGTATAAGAGTATTAGAAATGGATTATACGAGATAGATAAAAATGGAGGAGGAACTCTATAGGTCTGGAGTTGGCAAATATAGTGCAAGAGTTGTCAGAGTTGGACTTGTGTAATTTTTGGAATATAACAGTCAAGAACTTGATAGAACACATGTTATATTTTCAATATTTCTAACATTGTATCTAGTCATGCTAAAGTGTGAATAGTGAATTTAGGATATTTTGCAACACAAATAAAAAACACAACATTTTGAATACCACTATCTGTGTTGTGCTGTGCTTTTCATTTCTTTTTCAATTCACTTTTCACAGCCTCAATTTTGCCTGGATAGATTCAGAAAAGGGAGAGATAATAGATTTTAATGTATACTAGAAGCCTAAATAGTTGCCCTTGTTTTCAATGGCCTAACATTAGGCTGTGTGTTTGATTGGAGATCAGTTTATGATTGTCCCCCTTTGGCTTAGAAGCTTGTGGAAGTTTCATTCTTGGTTGACTCTTTCAGCTGGCATTTGTTTATGTATGTTCTTGAAAATTGGTTGAGCCCATGAAATTGCAGCCTTTGGGGCTGTGGGCTTCTCCACACCAATCTTGAAATTAATGTCACACATGTCAAATCTACTGTTGTGGTCTTTTACATAGTTGTTCCAATCCACTGAAATAGCAAGTCAGTTGAATGTGTTCTGCTATTTATAGCCCTTAAAACTCATTGTGAGTAAGGATGGCACCTAGTTTTATAGTCTTGAAAGTAAAATCAAAGTTGCTTTCCATGTTCTTGCATACAACCTCACTAAACAACCATTGTATATAGTCTAACCACTGGTAATATTCAAGCAATAAATTATACAAGCTCTTATCTTCCACACAACCTGCTCTAGCTTCTACTGTACAATGTATACTTTGCTAACATTGTCAAGGTATTTCATTATGTATGCAATAGACACTACTGCACTCTCAATGCTGAATAGGGTTTTCATGCCCATGAAATAGATAAGTATCTTCTTGTATAACTTGAACATATAGCTGAGAGTGTGCAAGATCCTTTGGTATTTGATGGGCACAAACATTTTCCCAACATTGCCCTTGGATTCCTTCATGATGTATAAGTTCTAAGAATTTACATTAAAATTAGTGTTTTAAACTCCAGTTGCTAGACTATAAAAAAACAAGCAACTAGACTGCAATTGCCAGTTGCCAGATTTCCTAGACAAAATACTGCAGTTGCCAACCAGTTGCAACCAGTGTACAGCCACACTACCTAGTCAGGCAATGTTCCCCTATTTTTCTATAATTTTTGCACCACTTTTTCTATTTTTAGAGGGTTTTAGGTAGTTTTGAGTGATTTCTACATGTTATTTTGTTAAATTACTGTGTTTAATGAATGGATATGTTGTGTATACACTTAATTAACATTTCTAACACTTGTTCAGGATAGATTTCACTTGTAAAACCAATTGCAACTGGTTTTTTTGCACTCTGCAACCAGTTGCATGAAAGCTCAGTTGCAACCAGTTTTTTTTTTTTGGTTTTCAGCAGTCCAGTTGTCTTATTTGGAAGGTAAAAAACCAAACTGGACTGGACTTTTAAACTCTAATCAAAATAGCTATGCTTTTTCAAAAGCATATCAACTGTTTAAGAGGAAAGGGGATGTTGAGAATTGATTTTGATGGCCTTGGACATGGTGAAAGACAGAGGAGAACATTGTGGCTATGAGTTTGCATTGTTTCTCCCTACAAGTTCTTGCCACAAAAATTCATCCAACATGTGATGTGAACTATATACAAGTATAATAATAGTATTAACAGTTGATATAAATATTCTATTATATAATCAGCTTCAATTCTATATTGTGCATGACATTCATACTATGTCCCATTTCTCCATGTTCATGTCAAATTTCTCTGACTGCTTATCTAACTCATCAATATTTTTTCAACAAAATCTCACAGAAATCATATGCTCCCACCTGTGGCATTGCAACAAATGAAACATGTCAGAGTGAGGACACTAGCTGTAAATGATATGAGTCATCACAAACAATATGAATTCATAATGAGCAGGTTTATCTGTGCCATCCATATAACTCTCATATATCATTTTTGACTCCTGATCAACTCCTGCTAACTCTTGCCAACTTCAATAAATTCTGATGTTTTTCTGCAAAGGATGGAACTCTGGAAGTCTGGAGTTTCTCCTTTATTTTCATCTATCCTAGGTAATCTATGTATTTCCAATACTTTCATACTTCTGTCTTCCCTGTATATCTCTATTTCTATCTTCCCTAATCTTATTGTAGTTATCCATTGATCCTTTGGTTACTGTTTCTGTCTTGTAATTTACCCCTAAAAATACTCATATCCTAGAAAATACTCAAACTCCCAGACTTTAGTGCTCTAACTTTTATTTCTTTCTCTATATATAGTCTTCCATTTATTTTGTAATATCTAGCTTGAATATCAACTTGAGCAAACTCCTAGCCCCTTTGTGATTCCCTTCTGTCTCCATTTGAGTCTTGATGACTCTTCTCTGACCATTTCTGATATCTCTGAAATCCAGGACATAAATATTAGCAAGGATGTAGCATATAAACTGAAGTAAACATCCTCCCATCTCTGAAAGATCTCTGGACATTGCTGCAGGAGTTGCATAATCTCTAACAATAACCTGGCAAGCATCTTAAATAACCTATTGAGGCTATCAACCCTCCACATCCATCAGGCAAGATGGAAATTATAATATAGTATGATGTAGTATGTAATATGATGATAGTTGCTGTTGACTTTCCCTTCTACATAGTACAACATAGCATAGTCCAACTTATATGTAGTCTATATATATTGACATCAGGTTATTCCTCCCAGATAGTCTCAGGCCATTTTTCAAAAAGATTACAAGCATTGTTAGTCAATCTTACTATTTCCATGTTGTCTCCAGAAAGCTTTGAACAAATGTTGCAAGATGTAACTACACTATTGATAGACTTAGTTACCTTCTCATATTTTGTACCTGTGGAACACTCCAGATATATCTGCAATATCTTCCTTGAAGTTCAAAACTGGCTGAACAAGAATAAGCTTTCTGAGCAATTGCATATTCTTGATGCAATGCAATCATGTATGCATATAAGTGGATGAACAAAAGAACAGTTGAGTTTAAACTTCTATATTATTAATGCAATTATGAGGACAAAGGGACATTATTGACATGCATTAGGTCCAATTTTGTAAGTGGAACTGTATAAAAGACATTTGCAGAAAGTTACATGGAAATCACTCTTTCATTTCTTAATGTCCTCTACAATGGATTTGTGGGACATCATAACTAGTTAAGACACCTGTATTATGAAAGCCCTGGTGCCACCTGCCAAGAAATGTGCAATGCCAACCATGACTGTAGTCATTAGAGCATGGATTTTTCTATGCCCTCTCAGCAATGAAGACATGGACAATGTGGAAGAGGCAAAAGAGCAGCGTTTTCCAACTGCTTGTAAGTCTTTTTTGGCTGTATGTAGTGTGTTGATATTTTAGATAAACCAGTCATTTAGGTGAAATGATGATTCAGTTTGATGCAAAGCTGGCCAAGCACAAAAACCACCAAAAAAACTACCCTTCTGGTGAAGTTGAATTAGTATTGGTGAGTGATTCTCAACAATGATGTTTGGGCATCTAGCTCACATACTTTGCACACCTTCAGCATTGCAATACCTGCCAGGATAGTGGTTTGATTTGGAGCTGCATAGAGGAAGGCTGTGACACAAGACTATGCATCACAATCAAAGGTGCAGGGTACATATAATCCTTTAATGATAAGGTCACCACAAGAACATTCATATATTCAAGATGCATGTGTAGGAGGTGCCTTGCAATGCCAGTGAGTTACTCAACTTCATTATATTTATGCCTGATAGTCCTGAAATAAGTTACTCCAGTATAAGGTGGTGAGCTGTATCCAAAAACATATGTTCCTGAACAGGTCAGATCACCCTGTTTTGGCTTGCTTCATGGCTTAGAGTAAGAACAAAGGTCTTAGAGAAGACATCATCAACTGCATACTCCTAGAACATTTCAACCACTGGGCAACAATATTAGTACTTTATTCTCAATGGTCTTTAGTAAACACTAATAAAAGGTCTACAACTTTATATTGTCAAGCACAAGCTGAAGAAAAACAACAATCACTCCTTGCAGATCCAGGTTGATGTAAAGTGGCTAAAGGATGCTAGTGACAAGAGTAACATCCCTGTATACATCAACAGCCACTCCAAGGCAAGGTCCAGCTACCTTATGGTGGAGGGCATGGCAGTGAAGACACAGAATACATCCATCATTAATATAAGTTCTTGATGTCCTCCTAGCTGTGTGGATTAGTGACCATATTTAATATGTAGCTTCTCTTGACATACCTCAGAATACAGTTCCTTGAGGCTCTGGCAGAAACAAACACTATGAAACAGAAGGGCTTATACATCATCCATGGCATGACACTGCTCACATGTGGCCTGACTGTTTGTATACACAAAAGCTTCACATAGCTTTATTATTTAGTCAATGAGTAAGCAGTTTGACTTCCCTTTTAATCCAGCAAGCTGAACTTTGCTATCTACATCTATCTTTGACTTCATCTTGTCCTTTGGAGAACAATTTGTGGTCAATTATCTTGTTGTGAACATGCTTTTATGTTTTGTGGAAAACATTTACATTTTCTGCATGGATCCCTGGGAAGCACTTATCAGCTCCTTTAGTGAGGACTTGCACACCCTTGATAGCATATTAGTTATGGTTATTTGAGTGGAATACAAGACTGTGAATAGCATTAAGTGGCAAAAAAACATTTATCTGAAAATGCTGGCCCTCACCAACATGCTGTGTCAGCCATTCAGCATAGACTTCTGGGCATGCAAACATTGCAGTAAGCCCATGCAGTACCTGAAGTTCAACTACTATGAAAAGCAATGACATGGAAATGAGTGGATCAACAAGAAGTATATATACTTGTATGTTGTGCAAGAAGGAAGTGCATGACATCCATTATGGATCTGAGGGGTCATTAGGAAAATCAACTTGGTCGAGTTCAGCAGAAATTAGCTTTTGTAGGTGTGGCTGAGTTGCAGCCAGACATTTAATTATACAATGTCATACTATATTGAAATAACATGTTTGAGTCTTCTAATGTCACTACATCAGTAAAACACTTGTTTTGGTACAAATAGGTTTCCTATTGTACAGTGAGAAAAAAATACATGTTAGGCCTTGATTTATGATACAGTAGTTGACCATGTATCATTTGTGTAGTTCCTACTATCAAAAAAACTCAAGATGAATAAATTTTTTGAGTGACTGTACCAGCCTGTACAAGCCTGTATAGCTCTGTACAGTGGGGGACCTATCTATATCTAAACAAGTGTTTTACTTATGTACATACACATTGCTTGTATATAATAACCAACACATGCATCCAAGCATGAATGCATTAAGTTTGTGGAGAGAGAAAGTAATAGTGTTTAAAAGTCCAGTCCAAAAAAACTGGTCCAAAGGAGTCCTACATCAGTTGCAACCAGTTGTGACTGGTCTTTTGACCTTGAACCCATGAAAACTGTACTTTCTACTATAAAGAAGAAATATTCTACTAACTAATAGCTTTCTATCCATCCTTTGCCAAGTATTTTGGACCATAGGAAGGTGAGATATGAGTTAGTTAAAAGTATATGTTAAGTATAGAAGAGTTAAAATGTTTTGTGTCTAATAAAATTAGGGAAAATTAGGGAAGGTAGATATTATGGCTGTACATCAGTTGCAACTGGTCTTTTTGATTGTCCTAGGACCTGGCAACTGCAACTGCAGTCCAGTTGCCAGTCTTTTGACCAGTTGCAAACTAGACTTCAAAACACTAGAAAGTAAGATCTCCACTCTCTGGTATTTGAGTCAGATTGTCTTGTTCATGAGATCACTGTGGTACCATGGTAATGATTGTCTACAAAGGCCCATAGTATGGTATGTGAAGATGTTTTAGGTTGATTGTCACACCTCCACCACCAAATATCTGCTGTTACAACTCTTTCTTTTCTTCATACTTCACTTTCGCCTTTGCTCAATTCATGTACTACTGTCTGTTCTAGGTCCATTCATTTAGTGCATCCTAGGCCATCCATTGAACTATATTCCTTTTCTTCACCACTGGCTTCTCTGGCTTCCTCTATATCCATGGCATATTCTACTTTCCTTTTCCTCTCATTGATTCTCCCATGATACAATGGCCATGCATCTTCCATGTTTTCATATGCATATTCTTTCTTTTCAGGTCTTTTTTCATTCTGCTATACATCTTCTAATTTCCATAATGTATAGCCACTTCTGTTTGATCTTGATCCTTTTCACTCCAACCTGGATCTGTGTGCAATTGGAATACATATATAAATGACTTGGTTACCACTATGATTGCTAGTTTAGACCTATCTTGAATTACCTTGTATCTCATCGCCCAAGCAATCTATGTGCTTAACCCTCATCTATCCTCACCACTTGTCTCACAGTTAGGAAACCCCTAGACTGTTACTTTGGTCAACTCACCTTTAGCTTGTTAACTCTTTCAAGGAATCCTCTTAATACCTACTGCCATAGAAAACCCCACGTTGGAAGACTACATCATTGCTCTCCAAGCGACTCCTTACCTTTGAGATCCTTAGCAATTACTCCTACCCCAGATAGTCATAACACCTATCCTCTATAGAAGAACATCATTGCAGATGTGGTTGGGATAAGGCAGTAACTTGTTGAATTGAACAAATAATTGCAAAAGAATTTTATAACAAAGAAACAAACATGTCAGAACATGTGATTAACCACCTATCCCAATCCCTCCTCATGCAACCCTCCTCAAAAAAGGCCCTATGGTACACAAATGTGTTTTAGGTTGATTATCAAACCTACACCACCGAAGACCCACTTTCTATAGAGGAACATTGTAACACTTTGTTGAGGTAATTCTGCTGGTCTATTACAATGTGGTGACCTTCTCAATGAATGTTCATTTGAAGGAATTCAGTAGATTTCCTGAGATTGTAACATTCCCACTTTTTCATAAAAGCAGCCTTAAGTTTTTCAATCAGGCTTTTTGAGAATATTGTGTTGTTGACACAGATTATAGTAAGTACTATATCATTTTCTCACTTGTATACAAATAGATTGGCATTGGTTTTGAGCTATTCAAATCCTAATTTCTTCATGAAAGCATCAAGTACATGCTACCTAGTGTTTTAAAGTCTGGTCTAGTCTGGTTTTTTATTCCCAAATAAGGCAACCAGTCTGCCATATTGTGGAGTTGAAACAGACTCTTGGCTATATTTAAAGCCAATAAACATATAAGTCCATCCATAAACAGCTGAGATATGACCATTTTTGCATCACATGTTATTTTTGAAGATCATAATTGTATATATTAGTCATATGGCTCAAATAAATCCCAAGAAATGTGAAAAAACTACCAAAATTTACCAAATAGGGAATGACTGTATACCAATTGCAACCAGTCCTAACTAGTTTTTCAAAGTCCTTTGGACCTAGGTAATTGCAATTGCAACTGGTCAGCAACTGATGCAACTGGCAACTGCAGTCCAGTTGCAAACAATTGTAGTCCAGTCTAGTTGCCAGTTACTGCACCAGTTGCTAACTGGACTTCAAAACACTAGTGCCACCATGTGATTCCAGCTTGTTTATGACTGTAAATGGCATGTAGGAATTTGAGTACTTTGCCTTTAAGATTAGAGGAGGTATATTCTTCTGGAAATTCCATATATAATTCTTCTTCCAAAATGCCATGTAGATAGGCAGAGTGGACATCTAGTTTTAATAAGTGCCAATCATTTATGGCAGCTAAGGTGAACATGCATTGCATAGTTTCAAATTGCATAATAGGCAAGAATATTTGATCATAATTTAGTTCTTTAACCTAAGAGAAACCTTTCACTACTAATCATACATGTTTTTGGCCATCAGATTTGACATCAAAGACTTATTGATTTTTGATAACCTTATAGTTTGTGTTACAAACACCCCTATTTATACTATACTACACTACTATACTTCAACTTTGGACTTCCTTGATTCAGACTTCAATTATCATGTGATTCAAAGCACATGGTTGTGAGAAGATACAACCTTGATTGTGCTACCTTATTAATTCTTCATTTATACTATATCAACATATTTTTGTATTTACCCTAGCACACCTGCCACATTATTTCCTTATTGGAACAAAACATAGCATGGTTTGTGTACTACTCCACCATGTATGTATATAAAGTAGCTATATTTGACTGGACATCTCCAGTCCAATCCACTTGTCATACTCAGCTCCTTTTTTGGTGATTAAAGATAGTCCCTCATCTTCTCTCCTCACTTCTCTTCCTCTGTGTGTTGTCTCTTCCAGCCAGTGGTGTTGGATTCTATAAACTCCCCAGTCTAATCTATTTTGTTCACCTCATATAGTTATTGTTTGGGTCTTCTAGCCCTTGTGGACTGAGTTGTTCAGAAAAGACCCCCATATCCTTTACTTTCATTGAGCTAGGCTTCATGTAACCTGTGAGATTGTTTGAGCATTGTGGTTGTTTCTGTTATTTGCAATAGTTCATAACATCATTTGGTGTGATTATTTGGCCCTCCTTTCTGGTTGGTCATAACTCTTGGATTAGACTTCATATACTACCTGGACTTGTGTTGATATTGCTTTTTGTTACCTGCTGTATATATACTTGAATCCCAGGGTTAAGGAGATTATCTGCTAAGGTTAAAAGACATCTTGGCTGCTTTATTGATCAATCAGAGTATTTGATAAGTGCCTTGTGATTTGGATGTGAAGATCTGTTCTGGCTGTTGCAGAAGATTATGTTTTTGTTACTCTTGCCACTTTTAGAGAAGCTCCTATGAAGAGCATGCTTTTTGAAATATCAAATTCTTCTCTATTTTTCCCTTTGGAAATTGATTAGTTCATGTAAGGGTCTTGCCTTGTTTGTGAAGAGCAACTACCTGACTGCCATATTGGACAGACTGAGCTTATCTCATCATGTTAGCCAACAAGTGATTATTGAGGTAAACTGGAAAGCCAATTATCCTATTAAATCTTAGATTACATAGGTTGGACTGGTTTATGTGTGGTGCTTTCCTTTCTTCTTAGCAACATTATGAAACTTTATGTCATCATCATTACTATCTCTGCTCCTATTTATGGACTACAATATTTTTGTTGACTACCATTTAGAATTTCCAATATATACATTAGATACCATCTTGAAAAATATATATTCTTATTCTGAAAGGGCAACTTAATAGAGTGTGTTATGAAGCTTATTGCAAATGACAAAGAACAGACCACAAGGCTCAGGAACTACCTTGCAGAGTACATGACTTCTGGCTCAAGATGAGGGTATGGAGTCTTTTCTAAATATCTCTGTCTACAATAATCAAGAAGGCCAAGGCAATGACAATATGAGATGAACAAAATGGATTAGACTGGGAATTTCAGTTGCAAGTGTCTACCTTTATATATGGTACAAGAGTGTGCACAGACCAAGCAGTGCATGAGAGGAACTATTACAAATAAATAGATGTAAGAAATTTGACATGTAAATAACAGAATGGAAATGAATATGAAAGTTGATAAAGAATAGAAGCAAGACAGAGATTAAAACCATGAGGCATGTCATGTAACTAGATCTAGACCAGATCATGTGATGTTTCTCACGATCACATGCATAGGTTACACGATAAAGGTTACAAAAAGATAAGTTCAAAAGTTTTTAAAAATATTCATATTATAACAGAGTGCAGCACTGGCATTAAAAGAAAGTGTGCTTAATTTCCTTTTAAGGCAAATGAAAAATGGTAACAATACCTATAAATCCTCCTTTATACTGAAAACACATGCTATCCCTGGAATTCTATCAATGGGCAGAGAACTCTCAGTTCAGGTAGAAGTTCTATTTAAGAGAAATGCTAGTTGGCATAAAGTATTACACTGAGGTATGACTTCTAGCTATAGTGATTACTTGGCAGTAGATCATTGACTGATAGAGCAAATAATGGATCTCAGACAAAAGCACTCGCAAGTAGCACAAGTCTGGTAGCCAAGAATAACACTGGTATTGTGTAGAACTAGCTGGAGAAGTAATAATACAAAGACAGTGTATTTATAAAGGGTGAAGCAATGCATAGACCAACTATATAGGGCAAAGAGTTGGGAACATGAGGATGCTATAGCAAGAAGCTATTCTAGAAAAAAAAAAGCTGTTCATCACAACATTAGTTACAAAGGAAAAAGGTCAATCATAGATAATGTACAAAAGTGAAGCAAAGTAAGGAAAAAGTGGAAGTGCTAACCAGTAGCCTGTAGTACAGTATGCAGTAAAAATTGTAATACAAAGCTTTGCTCAAGGCTCTCTTGGATTCAGAGGCAGTTCAAATTTTTGTTAATAAGGATTGGATTAATCAGCAACAGCTGATCCAACACCTTCTCAATAAACCTATTTCTGTTTCAAATGCTGATGGTAGCTTGTTTTCTCATGGGCAAGTTACTTATGTATTATGTAACTTTCATTGTTTCATGCAATAGACATTATGAGGGAATAGATGCATATGTGGAAACTTCAGGAATCCATGACTTGATACTTGGATATGGCTGGCTTTACCACCATAATCCCAAAGTGAACTAGATCTAGAAGACTGTTTCTTTTATATGATGCACCCCTTATTGTAATTTAACATATAATCATCAAATGCCAAATTCTTGGCAAATCCCTCTTTCTCTTCAGGTAATTGAGGACATAAAAGACAAGGTACCTAGTATCTATCATGATTACCTAGAGGTATTCTTAAAAAACAAGCCAGAGATTACCAGAGCAAAAAGCTTGGGATTATACTATAGATCTCAAGGATGATTTGTCCCTAAAAAAGGCAAAATTATTCTGCTCTTTGACCAGGAATTGGATGAAGTCCACAACTTCCTAGATGAGGAATTGCATAAAGGTTATATATGTCCATCAAAATCCTCTCAAATAGCCCCTGTATTTTTTATCTTAAAAAAGACTGGTGACAAATAATTGGTAATGAACTACCATTACCTAAATGAAGGAACCATTAAAAATAGTTATTCTCTTTCTTTGATTCCAGCCCTAATTGATTGCCTAAAGGATGCAGATATGTTCACCACCCTGGATCTAAGGTGGGGATACAACAATGTACAAATCAAAAAAGGAGATAAGTGGAAAGTAGCATTTGTTACCCTGCTTGGATTCTACAAACCAACTGTTATGTATTTTGGGTTGACCAACTCACCCCCCTATCTTCCAGCAAATAATAAACAATATTTTTAATAATATGTACATTGTGCTAGTAATTTATTTAGATGATCTCCTTGTGTTCACCAAAGGAAAACCTAGGGCTGAATATGAGAAAGTAGTTCATAAGGTCCTACAAAGACTTTACGATAATAATCTATTTGCCAAACCAAAGAAATATGTCTTTTTTGCTAAGAAGATAGAGTTCTTGGATATGAAAGTATTTAAAGAGAAAGTGGAAATACAGGAAAAGAAGGTGGATGATATAATAGATTGACCAGTTCCTACTCAGCTAAAAAGCCTTCAAGATTTTCTCAGGCTCTGCAACTACTATCATCACTTTATTGAGGGGTTTGCTCAAATCATGTGACTTTTTAATGACCTTACCAAAAAAAATGTGCTATTTACATGGGACCTCATATAGCAGGCTGCTTTCATTACCCTCAAGGGTAAATTCACCAAAGCTCCTCTACTCGCCTATTCCAATTGGAACAAGGAAATAAGGAAGGAAACTAATGCTAGTGGTATTACCACAGATGGCATATTATTGGTGAAATCCAAATATAATTTGGGAGGTTTTGTGCCTTCATTTCTCACTCTTTTGACTCTGCTGAGTGAAATTACCCTATTTATAACAAAGAATTACTTGCAGTGATCTATGCCCTCAAAGAATGGTGCCATTATCTAATTGAGCATACCCACTTTGAGATATGGACTAATCATAAGAACTTAGAGTTCTGGAAACATCTAGAAGACTTATCTTAGTTCCAAGCCTGGGAATTCTAATGGAAGGACTGATGTACTTTCCTGCTGACCTAATCATGGAGATATAATGCCTGACCATAACACCAATATTATGGTACTCCCAGACAATTTATTTATCAATAATGTTTCACTTTCATCACCCTTTTATGAATATTTACAAAAAGAATCAAAAAAAATTAAAAGAAGTAGATGATTTTTCCTTTTCTGACACTATCTATAAAAATAACAAAAACAACGTCTTTGTACTTGAATTGTCATGTCTTGAACTTTTGGACTTATCCCATGATTCCCCTATTTCTAGACATTATGAGCAAGGCCAAACCATTAACTTGGTCATCCAGCACTTCACATGGCCTGGTGTCACTTCTTATATAAAAAATGATATCAATCACTGTCAAGTATATGCCCTCATGAAAAGTTCTTCTAGAGCATTGAGAAGCAAACTTATTCTGTTACCTGTACATACCTCCTAAATCCTAGACAGATTTATTGGTAGATTTCATAATTGGTTTTCCAGTATCCTATTCTTTTGATGCCATTTGTATCATTGTAGATCACTTCTTCAAAAAGTGATCTTTGTATCTTGTTGTAAAACCATTTTTTCTAAAGATTTAGCTATTCTATTTAAAAACAATGTTTGGTGTATTCATGGACTTCTCTTTACAATAGTTTCAAATAGAGGCCCTCAATTTGTCTCAGACTTCACTTTACAGCTCTGTACCTTATTAGGGATTTCTCAGAAGCTGTCCACTGTCTACCACCCCCAAACCAATAGCCAAACCAAGCATGTTAACCAAGATCTAGAACAATATCTCTGTGCTTATGTTGGAAAGAAGGAAGAGGCATGGGCAGATTAGATCAAAATAGCTCAATTCCATCATAACAATTAATTATCTACAGCAACTAGATCTATTCTTTTCACAATCACCTGAAACTACTTTCCATGTATAGAATTTGAAGGGAATACATGTGAGGACTTTGGAAAAGAGCTGAAGAAATTCCATGCAAAGGTAGAACAGGCAGGCAGACACCTGGCACTCTGACATCCCAGATTACTTGATCAGTGATAAGGTGTGGTTGTCAACTACCCACTTTAAATTACCATATACAGCAAAGAAGTTGGCCCAAAAATAGATTGGACCCTATAAGATCATTTGGATTTTATGGAATATGATTACTCTTTGCCTTCCTAACTCCATTTGCATATATCCAACTGTTAATGTCTCATGGGTCAAACCATATTGGAAACCTTTTCTGCCATTGGAGTTGATGAAGAGGAAGTTGAGGAATTTGAGGTAAATCATATTGTTCTGTCATGGATAAAAACAGAAAATTAGAGTATCTGGTGCACTGGAGGGGCTATGATGAAACAGATTGAATGTGGAAATCTGCCAGTAATTTGACACACTTGGCTGATGCTATTGCTGACTTCTGCATTCAAGACCCTTTAGCACCATGGAAAATTATGAGTATTTCAGCAGATAAATTTACTTCTCTATTTTACTCTTCAAAGGAACTTGTGAATAGACACTTTGGGGCAACTTGTCTGAAATATGAGTCTTAAAGAGGGGGTAGTGTTACAAATGCCCCTATTTATACTATACTATACTACTATACTTCAACTATTATGTGATCCAAAGCACATAATCATAAAAAGGTACAACCTTACTCATGCTACCTTATTAATTTTTCATTCACACTATACCAACACATTTTTGTATTTATTCTGGTACACCTACCACATTATTTCCTTATTGATACAGAACACAGCATGGTCTGTGCACCACTTGTTATGATCTTATCACAAATGACAAACGACAAGGCTCAGGACTAACTCGCAGGATACACAATTCTTGGCTCAAGGAGAGGATATGTGGGTCTTCTCTGCTCAACACAGTCTACAATGGCCAGAAGACCAAGGCAATGACTATCATGGTGAACAAAATGGATTAGACTGGGGATACCAGTCACAAAGTGCTACTTTATATATTGTACAGGCGTGCACACAGACCATGCTATGCGTGGGATGGGTTACCATAAATAGACTAAATGTTCTCACAATCGTGAGAAAGAGATAACGGAAATGAAAGGGGCTGTGTGAGAAGAGCGGAAATTAAAAGAACAAGGTAACTTATGGTATGACGTCATTAGTTCTAGACCTAGTCATGTGAGGGTTACCATGGTCATGTGCACAGATCACATGACTGGAAAAGAAAAAGATACAAGTCCAAAAAGTTTTGAAAATGTTCATATTATAACACCACTCCACCATGTATATAAAGTAGCTATATTTGACTGGATATCTCCAGTCTAATCCACTTGTCATACTCAGCTCCTTTGCTAGTGATAAAGGATACTCCCTCATCTTCTCTCCTCACCTCTCTCTCTTTGTGTGTTGTCTCTTCCAGCCAGTGATGTTGGATTCTATACCTCATTATTTGGTGTGATTATTTGACCCTTCTTTTTAGTTGGTTATAATAGTTTGTAGAGCAATCAACAATTTCCCATATCTTACATTGCTTGAGCATTGATAGCTTTATGTCACAAACCTTCCACCATTTAGATTGTTCTGCAGCAGGTAATTTATTGATGTCTTTTAAAGACCATTTCTGATAATTGGGAGAATTGGAGGCTTGTGCAAATGAAATTGTATAAGAATAGAGATAACTAATTAAAGCATCTTTCCCTTCACTAGTGATCTGTTCAACATCATCCTTAGAAGAAGTAGGAGATGAAGGGAGGCCACAAGAGATATTAGGAGTTTTTGTTGCTTTTGAAGATACTTCACCAACTAATTTCTTCCAAGTGGAAGCCTTCTCAACATTCTTTACTTGCTTAGTGGATTGGTGATTTTCACCATAAATGTTTCCAGGCTAAGTGGGGGAGTACTTTATATGCTCATAGCAAGGAGGTAAAGCAAGTGGACCAGCTGGAGGTGATCAAGGAGATGTAATGGAAGGTGGTGGAATAGGGTTGCAAACAAGCATAGCAGGACACTCAGGTCACAAAAGCAGTGGAAATAGTGCTAGATTATTCTCAAAATCTGATGAGTTGGAAGGATGTTCCTCTGTTGTATGAGGTTTTCAGGAAGCATGACTAACTGGTCTATATGGCCTAGCTCTGAGCACTTGGGGAAAAAGTTCTCATCAAAAATGGCATGTATAGAGGTATGTAGAAAGTTATTAGATTGTATGAATAAATAATTCTGTGAACTCCTGGATGTAACACCTAAGTAAACTATTAGCTGCAATTTAAGCTGCAGCTTGCCTTTTCATGTTTCAGTAGAAAGATGGATATAAGCACCATATCTGAAAACTTGAAGGAAAGATTTCTCTCCCTTGAGTAATTCATGGGGAGTATGTCATTGAAGTTTGCTTATAGGCATGATTTTACTGACAACTGCAGTTGGCAACCAGTTGCAACCAGTCTTTTTGAAAACTGGTTGCCTTGCCATAACCAGACCCACTTTTCATAATTTGTATGTATTTTTAGAAATTTATTTGAATTTTATACAGACTAATTAATAAAATCTTAACATCCAAGTTAGAAATGGTCATATCTTGGCCATTTATGGATGAATTTACATGGCTTTTGATTAATCCAAGGACTAAGCAAGTCAGCTAAATGCCATACAGCCATTTTTTAGCCTAAAAACTGGTTACTGACCAGTTATAGACTAGTCTTTCAAAAAATCAGTTGTGGTCTGGTTGCCTTATTAGGACATGGGAAAAATAGACCAGACTGAACTTTAAAATACTAATAGTAATGAGCAGCCTTCTGACATTTGGTTTCAATTTCATTGTTTTGTTGTAGCTGTAGTACTACTATTTCATTGGACCCACATCAGTGTCTGTCTTCTTGTGATCTTGTATATATATTACACGATGGATTCTTGACTTGGCTATCTTGTGGATAAGATATAAATTGTCCTAGACTTGAAGGGGTTTGCATATTGTAGAAAGCAATTCAGAATTATAGTGGCTCAAAAAACTGTATGCATGTTTGGTCATTTTTCACTAAATACAATAATTTCCAATAACCCCTAATCCTAGCCCTAAACATGATCCATGTATTGTGGAAGAATCAACAAAGGCATGAGAATAATAGAATGTGCCATTGGTATAGAAATAAAAGCAAAAGCCAATGGTGGAGAAAGGGAAAATGGTCTAGAGGGCAAAGTAGGACATGTTGGATAAGTAGTCCTAGAGCTGAGGGTTGTACATGTATGATGAGTAATTGTAACACCTTTCAATGTTTCAAGACATAATCCAGCATATTGAAGTCAAGTTCTAGTGTGTTGCAATATTATGCAGTAAATAGGTCAACTTCAACTTCAATTTCTTGAGGATCTCTCATCAGACAGGAAGGAAGATGGTAGTTGAATGAATAATCTTGTATGCCAATTTCCAAACCTGAAAGAATAATCAGCCTTGAAGGTATGTCTTTTTGTCAATCTGTTTGCATCTTGAAAAGCGCTAATCTAATAGAATGTGTTTTCAACTTTAGCCACTCGACCTCCTTGACAGTCAGCTCTTCCAACTCATCTATCCATCCTTCAACATTATTGGCTGTCACCATTTGATTGTTGTCAACTTCCAAGTTGTTCTATTTTTTTTCACTTAGTTCATCAGCCTCTGTCTCATCACCAACCTTAGCAAGCTTGACATCCTGCAAATCGGCCCTTTTGACATCAAATTGATGAAGCAAAGTCTTTGCTACAAGGTTAATAATGTGGAGGAAGCAGTACATTTGGCTTGTAGTGCCCAGGAATGTGAGTACAAGCTCATTGAGTATTTTGATTATTGTATTATTGTTTGCAGCATTGTTGCATGTTATGGCCAAGATCTAGGCCAGTCATCAGCATTGGATATGTATCTTGCATTTATTACTGACATTATTAACTAATCCAAACTCTTCTAGGATGCTGGCAAACACCATCACTAGTTCAAGGCCAGTGTGTGACTAATATCTCTTCAGGATTCATTTTGCAACAGCTCATTGATTCAATGACTCACAGCAGCAACTTCAACAATATCTAATGGTACTGTCAGCAGCTTTCCATTGTGTTCCAAATAGACACAAAAAGCAACATGTGTCCAGTAGTTGGGTAATAACCAGGCACCTGTGGTAAAGTTGACAATGAGGAAACAGATGTCAAGAATGCACAAAACATGGTCATAGGAAAGAAAGGAGATTCTGCATTGCCAGCTTTGAAATGACAGCCATTTCAAAACAGTAACTCATATAGATAGTTTTTTGACTTTATATAAATTTAGGTATCTAGTGCTTGATATGGGCTCCTTTGGCCTTGATTACTGCTATAATACTTCTAGGCATGCTTTCCATGGTGTCTACCACCAACCCTTCCACTACTATCCCTTAAAATCCTTCTTTATGAATCAAATTGAATAAATTGAAATTACCTTGAATCTGGATTGTTTCACCTATAAAATTTGCTTGTAACTATTGTGGACCACTCTACCATCAGTATAGATCACCCCACATCTTGTTCTTACACTTCCAGGTTCTTTGGTGATTGTCTAACTGTTATTTCCACCACTCATCTAGAGTATAAGGTAGGTTATATGTACATTCCTTATAATAGATGTTATTGAATAGTGATGGTATGAACAGACTTTATATCAACCTGTTTCAAGTAGGAATGTATGTTTCAGAAAGATGTGGTTACTCCTTGATGTCCTGAAGAGTTTTGATGGCCTGGACAACACTTTCCACCTTCCTCTTCTCCTTCCTCTTGCTATCTTTCTCAGTCTTCTTGCTTTTCCTGGTCTTCTTATTGTTCTTGTTGCTCCTCTCACTTTTTTCATCTTGGAATGCATTGGGTTCATCCTCATTAGACAGGATGACATATGACCTAGCCATGGTGGAGGTTTGGAGGTAGGCAGCATGATCTGAATACACCATATTAGAATATCCAACACTTAGCTAATACACCAGGCCCAAGTGCATCTTATCCTCTTCCACCATCTATCTATATATCAACAACCTATATTAAGTGCATCCACTACAAGTTTCAGTCATTAGGTCAGTGCTTTTACTTTATTTACTATTTATATGGAACCTGAAAACCCTTGGATAGATAGACTATTTTATAGATCTTGTAGAATCACTCTGAGAATCCAATATACATCTCTAAAACTCATCATGCAGCATTTGAACCATGTCCAGACACCTTCAAATCACTCTCATGGATGATGGACCCAGAGCTCTCATGTCTTGGATGTTTGAAGTCATGTAAGATATGAAAACACCTTCATACATATGAGGCAATCTGTAAGGCCAAAAAATGACCCCAACTAGATATTTTACTAAATGATAAATCCTTATCTAAGTCCAAACAAAAGTAACAAAAGACTGGCTCACTTAGTTGTCATGATTCATTAGTGAAATCTGTCCAATAGTCTTGCACATCACAGTCACTTTCTCTCCAACCTCCACCTCAATATTACAGCATAGACATCTTCAGCAATAATGTACTGAGTTTACCAGTGGTATAGCTACCATCATCTCTATTACCCTGCATGTTAATTCACACTTGACAGTCCAAGGATGAAGCAGGGCCATTTCATTATGCCTATGATCCTGGCAAGCTTTCACTATTTCAATGTTCTCTAGCTATCCTGCCTATACCTAACTCCTCCCCAATGGTTACTGTGCATTCTGGATGATGCATTCATCTGCCCACATGTTACAAGGATTATTTACCCAGTTTTGTGGTCTCCAAATACTTACCAAGTCTTTCATTTTCCCCAATAGCTTTGTTATACCCTATCAAATTCAAAACCATGCCAGATAAAATGGGAATGTTCTGCATCTATTCCAGATATCCTGGCATTGTCAAATATCCTAATCTTGTTGATATCACAGACACTCCAACCCTCCAGATCACAGAGTCTGACTCAGAGCCAGTTTCAAATATCTTAGTAGATAATCTATACTTAGTTCTTAGTCACCCCACCACTAAACTCCTTATGGTGTGGCAATACTCTGGAGGAATGACCAAGTCTGCTGATAAACTTGATCACTTATGGATGTACATTCAAGACTTCAGATTCAATTCTTGGAACAACACAATTTTTAGCAATAATCAGGAGAGAACAAAAATAGAAAAGAATCTAGCTGACACATCCAATCCTTTCAAGGTGGCACATAATTGGCAATGATCATCTGTCAAAATTCCACTGCCTTATGAGTATGTTAAGTACTCATTAGAACATGATTCATCTATCCCTCATTTCAAAGTAGCCAATGTTTATCACCATGATATCACTGATATCATTATCTTGATATTCCAAAGCAAGATCTCATTGATATTTGAATTCATCCCATATGAGGAATACTGGAAACCACCAGACAGAGATGAGCCAATCTGTGTGTTTGGTGACACCTACTCCTTTTCTGCGTTTCTCAAAGCCTATTGGTCGATTCATTTGCTTCCTCATGAGCTTGGAGATGACCTGGACTATGTCATTGTTTCACTCATGCTTTGGTTGGATGCCACTCAACTTGCAAGCCACTCAACTTGCAAGCTTTAGTGATGCCTCTCTCTGGCCAATCTACTTATATTTCAGCAATTAGTCAAAGTATACTCATGGATAACCAACTACCGAGGCAAGTCATCATATCACCTACATTCCTGGTGTATGTTATTCCTTATATTCATGAACTAAGCTCATTGTTCCTTGCAGCTTCCCCATAATTTCCAGGATGAGTACCACAAGTGTTATAATATAAACATTTTCAAACTTTTTGAATTTATCTTTAACTTAACACTTTTCACATCCTTTGTCACATGACCTCATGCACATGATTGTAAGAAACTGCACATGATCTGGTTAAGATCTAGTCATGTGACACACCTCATGATTTTTATCTTCCTTTGTCCCTTTGTTTTATTATTTGTCACTTCTTCACTTCATCTTCTTTGTGACTCATTCCATTCTTCATCAGTTTCCATGTTCATCTTCATCATTGTACTTACACAAACACTTTTTTACTTTATCTATACAGTGACTCCAAAAACCATTCCAATGTTTTGTAGTTTTCAAGTGTGTGTGGAGTAGCAATTGTAGGCGTGGGAACCCTGCTTAGTATTGGTGGGAACATGTGATGTACACACTCCTGGCTACCTGCTGACCTAATACTCATGTGATTTGGCTCAGGGGCCACTGAGATACACCCATTTTAAAACAGGGATACCATTGGAACAGTTTTAGAGCTTTTAATATGATTTATAAAATTTCAGTAAAACAAAGGGATAGCTGTTGTTATTTGGTGCTACAAACGAAGACACACATATAAATATAATGTCTAAGCTTGAAATAAGTCTCACACTTCTTTGCTTTCAACTACTACCATCATGAGATCTCTTTCTGCTACTCAAAAGAGCACTATCCTCTCTCTGCTTGATTCTGGCCATTCTATTCGCTCTATTGTATCCAGAACTGGTGTAGGCATTGCCACCATCTCCAGACTTCGTTCCAAGGAGTGTTCCAACCTTCAAAAGTCTTCTGGAGGTCGTTCATCCAAGCTTTCCCCCACAGATATTCATTATGCTCAGCATCTTATCACCTCTGGCAAAGCTAAGACTGCTGTTCAGGTGACCAAAACACTTTCCAATATCATCAACCAGCCTCTATCTGCCAACACAGTCCACCTTCACTTGAAAAAGTCTGGTATGAAGGCTGTAATTAAGTCCAAATGCCCTTTTCTTTCTCCTAGACATCGCAAGGCCCATTTGGATTTTGCCTATGCCCATAAAGATTGGACTATGGATGATTGGAAGAGAGTAGTATAGTCTGATGAAACCAAAATCAATCATCTAGGGTCAGATGGATGCAAATGGGTGTGGAAAAAGGCAGGTGAGGGGCTCAGTAACAGGTTGGTAGAGGAAACTGTCAAGTTTGGAGGTGGTTCTGTGATGATGTGGGGGTGTATGACTTGGCAGGGAGTTGGCTATGCTGCCAAGATTGATGGTAGGATGGATGGTGACCTTTACCTTCAGATTTTAAAGGATGAGCTGCTGAATACTCTGCAGTATTATGGTCTTAATCCTCCTAACATCATCTTTCAGCAGAACAATGATCCCAAGCACACCTGTAGAAAGGTGAAGGAATGGCTAGAGAAGCAGGATTTTAGAACTATGGTGTGGCCTGCACAGTTTCCTGACCTAAACCCTATTGAGCATCTATGGGGTTATCTGAAAAGGAAGCTTGCAGCTCATGAAAAGCCCTCTAGTGAGATTCATGAGTTGTGGGATAGAATTCAGGAGGATTGGGAGAAGATATCAGTTGAGGAGTGTCAGAAGTTGATTGAGAGCATGCCTAGAAGGATTCAGGCAGTGCTCAAAGCCAAAGGAGGATACACTAAGTACTGATATATATCAAATACCCTATTTATTTCAAAAGCTCTAAAACTGTTCCAATGGTGTCCCTGTTTTAAAATGGGTGTATCTCAGTGGCCCCTGAGCCGAATCATATGAGTATTAGGTCAGCAGGTAGCCAGGGGTTTGTACATCACATGTTCCCACCAACACTAAGCAGGGTTTCCACGCCTACAACTGCTATTCCACACACACTCGAAAACTACAAAACATTGGAACAGTTTTTGAAGTCACTGTATGTAGTAATAGTTCTTGTGCATAGCATGGTCTATATGCACTTTTGTAACATATAAAAGGTAAATACTTGCAACTGGATTTCCCAGTCTAATTCACTTTGTTTATCTCAATAGTCATTGTCTTGGCCTCTTGGTTATTGTAAACTAAGCTGTTTGGAGAAGACATGTCTATTCCTTCACTCTTTTCTCTCCTCTCCTCATTACCATTGCCAGTAGTTGTGTATGCTGCGAGATTGTCCAAGCCTTGTGCTTTTCTTTGTTGTTCACAATAAGATTATAACAGCAAGCACTATAATCACACATTGTCCAATAATACATATACTCATTGCAAGCATGAGTTACTGCATGCTATCTGGAAACTCCTCCTCAAAAGGCAGTTTGCCAATGTTTACAAAAATAGCATTGTAATCAAGTTCTCTGATGGAGTTACATACTATGTATTTCCTAGGTTCTTTGTTTATGCAGCTGATTATCCTGAGAAGTAAGTAGTACTATATCCTAAGTTCCTAACAAGATCAATGACATGGAAATATAGAATTCTACTTGGATGTATCAAGTTCCTTGGAGTATGGCCCTTGCCTTCACTGCTTGACCATAAAAGCAGACATTCCTGACATGGAATCTTATGTGGACATAAATACCTAGTGGAATAGAACTTAGATCAGCAACATGGAACTAAGGGCCAAGATAATAGGCACCTGCAAAGCAATCTTGAAGTATAGAGCAAATATCAATGGTACTCATTGACCTGCACCAAGTTGAATTGATGCATGGCCATGACAGAAGGACCCGAGGAGTCAAAATTCATACACTTCTCACAGTCAGAATTCCACAAAACTTTAGGAATGGATAGTCTATAATATGAACTACCTTTCCCTAGATTTTCTTAATTTTTCCACCATTTTCTGGGGAGATATTAACTTATCTTTTCCACCCATTCTCATATAGTGATTAAACTTATAGTTACACAGAAATTCTTTATATTTCATTTCTACCCTACACACACTTGCCAAGTAGCTACCATTCCCACAATCACATGACCATGTACTACCCCTAAATGAGTCATATCTAGTCAGTATGAGTCAACATGAGTCACAATGAACATTAGCATCCATGACTACCAAAAAGTGTACTAGATTCAGCTCGGCTTAGCATAAGTCAGCATGAGTCAGTATGAGTCATCATGAGTCATGAGCTAAAAATAGACTACCCCTGATTTGTAATGCATGAGTCAGCATGAGTCAGCACCAAGCCTACCAAGTCAGAGCTTATCCAATCAAAATGAGCCATCTATAATCCTTTTGGCAATTGACAGATAATTACTCAGTATTCTCTTGGCATTTGTAAGCAATTTGTAAGCTAGCACAGCATAGCACAGCCACTGTAAATATCTATATAAGGAAAGCCTTTCAGGCCACAAAAAGCAGATTTAGATCTACACAGATTTTGATCTCACAGAGATTCTTATCCACAGAGATTTGATCTCATAGAGGAGTTCTCTCTTAAAGAGACTTTCTCACCCCATTCAGGAGTTCCCTCCACAGGTAATCCACAGAGGGCCTAGTGCAGGACAATTCCATAGCTTTAGTACTACTAGATAGTTTGTTAGGAGCAAAAAACTTGTATCCAAGAAGAGACAAGTGAAATAGGACACCTTTAGGGAGAAAACCCTTCATAGGGCAATTAAAGGGAATAGATCCCCAACAGCCTAGACTACTAGCACCTAAGCATATCTACTATATCAGCTGACTAAATCACCTAAAGGGATAAGTGCTAGTCTTGCCTGACCTGAAATTTCATCTCCTTAATTGCACAATAAAGATTGAGTTAATAAAACCTATCTGAGTGAACTAAGTGAAGCCTAGTCTAAATTCCAGCAATGCCTGGAACATATCTACACCTCTATATCTTAGCATATCTACAAATTACTGCTAACATCTTTATATCCTTGCAACCCCTTGGTTACTAACACCAACAGGTACCAGGAAACTAACTCTTGGCAACTTTACTAAAGTTCAGCCAACATATCTCTTGCACAACAAGTGCAACAACACTGTAGTCTAGCAACCTACTGTTGTCTAGCCCCAATACTAGTGCGTAACCACTAGGAGATCATAATACTAACCAGACCATCAGTCGAACCCATTTCAATTACTCCAGTCCATATACATTTGTAGAGGATTGGTGAACAAACTACATACTGTCCACACTAAGTTTATCACTGAATTCATCTAGGAGATATTTATCCCTAGCTTATAGTGTAACATCTGTGGGTAGGTAAGGCATAAGTCTGGGGAACTTTGTTTTAGTTCTATTGCCTTTGCCTACAAAGAAGACATCGTGTCCAGAATCTCCTTGGTGGTGAGTCATTAGTCCCAACTTATGTAAGTCATCTCATCTATACTTGTTACTTGTTGTCAACATTATTTTAAAACCCCTCTATTGAGAGAATCTCAGATAATAAATTCAATTTTTTTGTTATGTTAGTCATTGACCTTCTTCAAAAGTTTGAAATAGGTGTCTAGAAGGTGGTATTCATACATTTACTGCAAATTTTGCATGCTGAAGGTGGTTTGACTATTGAGAAGCTTAACTTTAGGTATGTTATGTGTCTCCAAGTATCACTTTACTAGATTAGTGATCTTTGTTTCCAGGTACTGTTAAGTTTCCTCATATGGAAGGGGAACAATCTGCAAGTTTGACCAGAATGTATCAAGCATGAAATGCCTCATTGCATGAGACTTCAAGGACCTCCTTCAGGTTCATTTTAGTCTGTTCACCATTGAGATCTGCTCACTCCATTAAAAATACTAGTGTGCAATGCCTTGCTTCGAAGGCCTCCTTCTAGCTCCCTATAATTCTATTGTTCTTGACCTTCTTTTTGACCTGGCAACATGGCACAGTTATGCCAAGCTTTGACTTCACACAGAAAAGATACTCAATTTTTTGAAACAGTAATCACATCACTTTGCTACTTAGTCACTATCTTTCAAGAGATGAATTGTGATACCTATTATACAATAAAGCTCCCTCAAGAAAGTGCTGCATATGGTTGTTGAATTGCTGCACTTGCCAAAAAGGAAGGCAATAACATTGCCTCCATGAATCTAAAGGTGAAGCAGAAGCACCTCAATCTCACAACTTATAAGTATCATGCACTCAGTGACTATCCAGACACAATTAGATGATATGGAACAACAGATAACTACATGACTCAGATAGTAAGTGAAGATGATTTGTTTTTCATTATCTCCAAGTCTTAAGTTTCTCATAGGGTGAACTTGAACACCATTGACTGAAATGACAATGTCTACAATCCAGTAAAAAGAAAGAATCTATGGTTGCTAGCATTGCAAACCAAGATGCTATTGAGCAGTTCATTTGAAAAATCAATAACTCTTACATAGAACTCAACCAGAAGAACAAGCCAAAGTGATGTGTTCATACATTCCCATCTGACCACTACTATATTGCTGAGTCATGCTGTATGATTGACAACCTCACCATCTGGCTTGCAGAGCATCAAAATGACTTGGCATTCAATGTAAGTCATCATTTTCATGACTTTGAATAAGTTAACTAAAGTCAGAACTTTCTGCCTCATCTCTATAAGCACCTGTTGGCACACATTCTTGGTCTGTCATATGAAGGTAACAAGCATGACTTCTCAGATGAAGACCGGCTCTATGTCAACATCAAGAATAATCATATTTACTTTCATAGCATACTTGGCATCAACTACACAACATACAATCTACAGCATGACCAAGACTCAATCAATTCCCTCAGACACTTAGACATCATGGTATTGTTGCACAAGGATGAAAGAACTCATTCATATTGGTATGGGCATATAATTCACATTTTTTACATCTTTGTGCAGGCATATAAGAACCTATACTCCCTATTCTCACAACCTACTTGGATGAATGGCCTGTTTGTGTGGTGGTTCAGATGCAATGTGAATTATCCATCAGAATGGAATGAGAAACGATTGCATCAACTCCAGTTTATCAATCAAGATGGCTCAACAGAGTCATTTAGGTTCATAGATCCTAATAATGCCATTCACAGAGTACACCTTATTTCTGCATTCACATTTGGTTCAACAAATAAACTCCTCGGTCCCTCAAAAGCTCAGCATAAACTGGATGGTGTACTAGATGATGATGACTGGAATTACTATTATATCAATATATGAGTATTTCAACTGAATATACATGATGTATGCAATATAACTTATTCTGACTATTTAGATTTGCCAATTGTGACATGTTCATGGATCTGCAAGACTGTGGAATTGAACACAAGGTGATGTGGAATTGGAGAGAGTTTTTGGAAAGTGATGGTCATTACAACTTCTTCATTTCTTCGTACTTCTCTTTCACCTATGCTCTATTATATCCTAAAAATTTGTACAAGTTCAACTCCAGCAACTCTGGCGCTCTATGCGCCAACTCCAGACCTATTTCATCTATATCGCAACTCCGGACCTCCAGAGTTGTCTCTCCGTCTCATATATCCTATATAGTGTATTTCCAATCCCTTTTCACTTCCGTCTACCCTGTACCCTGTCATCTCCGTCTTCCCTGACTTTGTTATAGTAACCTGCTGACCCTTTTGGCTACATTCCTCCGTCTCGTTACTTACCCTAGAAAATACTCCTCCCCTCGAAAATACTCAGACTCCCAGACTTTACTACTCCATCTCCCGTTTCTACTCCATATATAAAGTCGCACCAATAGGGCTTGTACTCCAGTTCGAATATCATCTTAGACTCACCTCCACCTCCATTGACTTCTGTCTGAGTCTTGATGACTCTTCTCCAACCTTTCTCTGATCAACTTCAGGTTGTCCCCAACCCTTCATCTACCTCCAACCACCTCCAACCATCTCCACAAATCTGGGACACCAGACTTTGACAAGGGTGCACCACATATGGTGAAGCCGAAGTCCCATTCCCTTCCCTTGGACATAACTCCGGAGTTCCAGAGTTCGTACTGGAGTTGACCCAGTCTTAACATGCTCAATTCATGTACTACCATTTGTCCAGGTCCTCTTATCCACCATATTCTAGGACATCCCTTGGACTATATTTCCCTTCTCCACCACTGGATTCATCGACTTCCTCCATACCAGTGGCACATTCTACTTACCTTTTATAGACACTGATTCTCCCGTGATATGACAGCCACATATACCTTCTAATCTTCTTTTCATACATATGTCCTTCCTTTTCAGGATTTCTTCGATTCTGCTATATGTCTTCCTATTTCCATAATGCATAGCCTCATACTTTTGTAGTATCCTCTCCATTATGACTTAGGTCCATGTGTGAGTGGAATACCTATTTAAATGACTTGGTTACAATGACAATTGCTAGTTTAGACCTCCTTCGAGTTACTATGTATCTCGTCACCCCTAGCAATCTATTTGCTTAATCTTGTCTTTTCTTACACATCATTCCTGTGGCTAGGAAACCCCTAGGCTGATTACTTGATCAACTCGCTCCCCCACTTGTCAATATCTTTGAGGAATCTCCTCAATAACCACCAATGGAGGAAATCCCATGTTGGAAGTTTGCATCGTTGTTTTCCAAACAACTCCTTGTTATCGAAAGCCCTACCAATTACTCCTACCCCAAGTAGTTGTAACAAAAGGTCTAAACTTTCTAGTTGAGGCTACCGCCATGTAAGCCTCTATTATTCCACCTTATACCAACCACCCTGTTTGGGGACTCTACCACCCTGCCCCTGCTGAACCTTCTTTCCCTGAGGAATTGGACAAATCCTCCCACCTCAGTGATCAAGAGCTGGATGCTTTTGAGACCTACATTGAGAACACTCTTCACAACTGCACCGCTGATAGACATGACCACAGCCTAGCCTACAATCTCTCCCACCATCTCACCATTCCTCCTGAGCCAACAACCACCCCCTCTTTTTCTACTCCTGTTCAAACATTGCATCCTACTATTTCCAGCCTGGTCCATCCTGTTTTTTCTTTCTCTCACACTCCTGTTAGTATTCCTATTCGTTTTTCCCCTCCTCCACCTATACCTCTGTCCTCACCTGTGATATCCTCACAACCTACTGAGCTCTGCCTTGGCACTCCTGAGATCTTTGATGGCTCTTATGAAAAAGCCATACCTTGGTTGAACACTATCCTATTTTACTTAACGGTGAACAACGCCATGTATAACTCCAACCCTAAGAAGGTTGTCTTTGCTCTATTATTTATGACTAAGGGATCTACCGCCACTTGGGCATCCTGGATACTATTACTTAGGGCATCACTGTCATCAGAACCTGGGAAGACTTTGTCAAAGTCTTCAAGGCCATGTTTGAACACCATAACATAGTCAACAATGCAATTACCTGGCTCTTCACCAAACATGTCCTTATTGATAAGAACAGTGTTTACAATTCCTTATTGACCTCCTATATTTCAG
>JBBPQZ010000071.1:0-28783 GCA_038092795.1 Boletus rubissimus
GTATGTACTTCATTTCATACACTTAGAGTTTAGGGCTAGGATTAGGGGTTATTTGGAATTATTGTGTTTAGTGAAAAATGACCAAACATGCGGACAGTTTTTTGAGCCATTGTAAATCTGGAAATCCTCTTTAAAAATATCAACAACCACAGTGGAGGGCTGGCCTAAATTGACATTGGTGTACTTTCCTCTGTGATTGCATCATCATTAGAAATGTCCAGCAAGGCCTGGTTTGGAAGCTTCTCTGGAGAAGATGGTGTGTCCAGATAATTAGGGATATCATTTGTGCCAAAGTTGTCCAAATCAGGGGTGACATCTAGTTGCCATATTACACAGTCTGGCATTAACACTTTAGAAAGGTTGCTTGCAACCTGGTGTGAAGTATCCTCATCCAATGTTCCTGGAATAGGTAAATCAGAGGGAGATTCTGCGATAGGAGGGAGTGAAACTTGAGGGCAAGCCAGATCTGAAGATACTGGCATGGCCTATGATATGTTTGAAATAGAGGGTGCATTAGAATTAAAATCCAATGATTGACCACACAGCAGGTTGAAGCCATGGGAGCAATTCACTGCTAACTTACAATTGGTCTAGGAATGACTACATGGTTGTAGAAACTGAGGGTAGGAATGCACTTGGTGTAACTGTGGCTCATCTGTATTACATAGAAAGAAGAATCAGTGTTATATAAAACATTCATTGATTGGATGATTAGCTGTCTTGTATGCTGCTATATACAAGCAGACTAACTAGATCCAATCTCATTCATGGTACACAGGTCATCTGCCAGAAAGGAGCCACCAATTGTAGTACTAGTGGTGGGAGTGGAGGAGGTGGTGATGATAGGGGTGGAAGATGCAGTGGTAATGGGAACATGGAAGGCAGCATAGGAGGCAACATTGGAGGATTCATGAGATGAAATGTTTGAAGATCCCAATTGACAGGCAGGTGAAGGAGCCATGGCCATAGCTGGAGTGTCCAACCATATAGCCAAGCACTCAACAGACAGTGTGTTGTATGTGGAGGCTGTTAAGCTACATGGTTATGTGTTGTTGGAAAAATATGACACACAGTATACCTTGTTGTGTGACATCTGGTGATGCTGGTGGGCCAGCTGGAGATGCCTTTTTCTCTCTCAAAAAACCAGCTATGGCTGTAATGTTAATGTTAGCAAGGGATGTGGATTGATAGCATAACTACTACTTACCTGCTGTGAAAGCAGTGGTCCCATTGGTCTTTGCCTTCTTTGTTCCTTTTTGACCTTTGGTGGCAATGACTATTATATCCTATGAGCATGAACATAAGGGATAGAGATTAAATACTGACACTCCAAATTGATAAACCTGAGGTATTTTACCACCTGATCTATGAGGCTCTGCCAGTCCTTATCTGGCATGTTCATGATCCTGAACTTATACTTGGTGCCAGACCATGCCAGGTCCTCCTTATTGTCCTGCTTGTATTTTCTATCCCAGTCTAGATATGGAGTAAGAGTTGGATGTGATGCATATAACTTCACTGGAATTCACCTAACTGCAATGTCTCCTAGCATTCCAGGACCGTTTCCAGATGGTTTGCCTTCTGCTGGCCAGCAATGTGGAGCTCATGCCACCTAATAAAATACTCAGTATTGAAATACATTCCAAAGAAAACTAACTGGTAATTGGAATTGTCCTCCCTCTTCCTAGCTGTCATGAGAAGGCCCTTGACAATCACATTCATGTAGAAGATGTACTGCTTTATAAGTGGAGATACAGTCATAGGGATTTGTAGTTGCTGTCATGTAGACCTCCTGATCACCTCTATAAAGGTGATATGGCGTCAGAGGAACCAGATGAGGTGAATTTGGTAGCATATGGAAACCAATATTGCTCCAGGCTCTAAGGGAATCCCAAATTCAATATTGTGGACCTTGACAGTGAAGAAACCCTTTTTTGTCTCTTTGGCAGATGGCAGATATAGAATGAGGAGAATAAAACAAAGTTTCTTGTCAATGGAAATGGAGATTGAAAAGTGTCTGTCAAACATGTCAAGGTCAAATGTAATATGTTGCATTGTGACTGGAATAGTGGTTGGTGTATGTAAAGGGAGAACCAGGCTGCTGGACTATATATAGTGGCTTAAAAAACTGTCCCAATATTTGCATGTTTTTCACTAAATATAATAGGGCATGATAATCCCTAAACCTCACCCAAACTTATGAGTGGATAAGCAGGAAGTACCTACTCTGGGCTCTCTATCCATCCAAGATTCAAAGGAATTGGTTGAGATCTAATGAAATGGCAGCCATATCAAAATGACAACTCATTAGGACAGTTTTTTGACTTTGAGTTTGTATTATATAAATCAGACCCTGGAGTACTGTAAGATGATTACATACCTTAGGTAAATAGTGTATTATGTCACCATTATGTAATCCATTATAATACAGCATATGCAAACCCTGCCATTACAAATATATTCCCTCATTATCACCATGAAATATCTTCTGCTGCTCAAAGAAATAACATCATCTCCCTTGCTTCACTTAACCTTTCCTGCTGAAAAATTGCATCCCAAACTGGTTTAGGAAAGTCTACTGTGGCTAGAGTCCTTTAGGAAATCTAGCCAAAAAAAGAAAACCATCATGGTGGATGTTCTTCCAAGCTCTCTTCTACCAATAAATGTGCTATTGTCTAACAAATTATTACTGGCAAGGCCAACAATGCAGTTGAGGCAACTCATTTCATCAATTCTATCATCACCAATCCTGTCTGCTCACAGACAGTCAGGAATACCCTTAAGAAGGCCTCTCTTAAGACTGTGGTAAAGAAGAAAAAGCCTCTTTTCTCTGCTGTCCATAAAAAGAGGTGGTTAGCCTTTGCTCTCAAGTACCAGCATTGGACTGTGGAGGATTGGAAGAGGGTTATTTGGTCAGATGAGACCAAAATCAATAGGATTGGATCAGATGGACAAAAGTATGTATGGAAAAAGAAGAGTGAAGGACTAATCCTAAAGAGGTCAAAGGTATAGTCAAGTTTGGAGAAGGATCATTGATAGTTTGGGACTGGATAGGGTGGAATGGAGTGGAGGTTTTGAGTGAGATTAAAGGGAGGATGGATGCTAAACAGTATGTGGCCATTTTGGAGGCAGGATTGTTGCAGTGCATGGAGGAATCTAAGATTTCTGAAGAGAATATCATTTTCCAGCAGGATAATGACTTCAAGCATATCTCCAAAAGGGCCCAAATTTGGTTTGAAAAGCAAGATATCAAGCTTCTGGATTGGCCTGCTTAGTCTCCAGACCTCAACCCCATTGAACACACTTGGTGTCACCTCAAAAAAGGCCTTTCAGGTTATGATAGAGCTCCTATAGGGATTTCTCAATTATGGAATAGACTGGTGGTGAAGTGGAGGAAGCTTTCTGTGGAGGAGTGTCAGAAATGAATAGAAAGCATGCCTAGAAGGATTTAAGCAGTTATTAAGGCCAAGGAAGGTCATACCAAATACTAAATACCTTATTTTGTACAAAGTCAACAAATTGTTCCAATAAGTTGTCATTTTGATATGGCTGCCATTCCATCAGACCTCAACCAATTCCTTTGAATCTTGGATGGATAGAGAGCCAGGAGTAGGTACTTCCTTTCATCCACTTATAGGTTTGGGTGAGGTTTAGGGATTATTGTGCCCTATTACATTTAGTGAAAAACATGCAAACATTGGGATAGTTTTTTGAGCCACTGTATATGTGTGCCAGGTGATGACAGTTCCACTTTGGGACATAGCTGGATTTGGACACAGGTGGATCAATTCAATTATGTTATCAATGGGTGTCAGAAAAGAGAATGTTGGGTCCATGTTTGTAGATGAGTCTATACAATGTTTATAATATGTTACACACACTATGAACACACTATGAACATATTATGAATATACTATGAACACACTATGAACACATTATAAATGGCACACAATCACTAGACAAGTTGCCATGGACATTCATATGAATGTCAAATGCACATTGGACTGCATTAGTATATGAATGAACATCAAGGCACATTGAACTGCATTCATATACAAATGAATACACATCTGTCTATTTTGACCATGAGTGTAAGGCAATTGCACTTAAGGGACAGTACAATGAATAGCATATGAACACCTACCTATTCATTATGAACACATTACAAATAGCCTCTAATGACACAATAAGCATTACTATATTTGGAATAGAGATGATCCTGTGTAACCTTCACATTGGACCTGTGTAAAGTAATATAAAAGAACTAACCCATTCATATTGTCTACATTTGATCTCCCAACTGCAATGTACACCTAGACATCTAACTAAAATGTTTGTAGGGATATAGCATGTTTGCTTGACCTTTCTGAATGCTTATAACCACCAGCATCTAGTAATATGTCCAGATCAAATGCAAGATGTGGTGCAAAGGGCTTTGAACTTTGTCTTCATACATATATATCAAGATGCTTCAGGTTACTATATATTCCCAATCTGTCCAGGAAGTGCAAGACACTGGTGAGTGTACAAGCAGACCTTGCATACACAACATGTTTAATCTTCAAAGAAAGCTATGTCCAAATCAAGCAGCTGTCGCTGATTCATATATTTGCAAAGCACAGCAATGCCCAGGATTTGGGATATGATTGAACAAAGGCAAAGGTACACATATTTAAATGAGTGTATCCATGTCCCTTCATGTAGTTGTGATGCACACTCACTCCAAATCAGTTGTGGATAGTGTTTAGGCTTTTGCTACTAAGGCAAAACAGCCATCCACTATTCAATGTTATATATATGGACTGGCCAGTGTTCAAGGACATTCTTCTGGAACAAGACCAAATACACCTAGGTCAGCTCCTAGGTTACAACTGCCTCCTAGGGAACATAGACTATACTGTTGACTTCAGGTAGGACCTCTCCTCTCATGTACACCATGTCAGGCTTATCACAGCTACTTCTGCAAGGATCCTGCCATCTATGCATGGAGGTTGGCAAAGGAGTGCCACATACTTCACAAGTGGATACAGTATCTCTAGCCACATCCATTCACAATATGGCCTCCTCTAAAACAGATAGAATAGATGGGTAGGAAAAGTATGGATGTGGTGATCCTTAAGATAATCACAAGTCAGGAAGCCAAACTAACTCCATAAATAGAGATTCTGAAGCTTGATGGGAATGCAATATCATTGGGCACCATTCTCAAATGATTGAACAGCAACTGTGGACATTATATGGTCTATCTGGATGACAAGAGAAGATATTATCTCAAATATCTGCAAGCCAACAGCATTCATGGAGAGGTCTGGCTTTCACAACAATTTATTCCAATACTCCAAATAGTAGGTGTTATGAACCTATCATGCAAATGACAAGACCACAAAGCTTAGTGCTACCTTGCAGGCTACACATGTCCTGGCTCAAACAATGAAGAGAGAGGGTGGAGATCTTCTCTGGTCAACTCAGTCTACGGTGGCCAAAACACCAGAGCAATGACTATCGAGATAACCAAAATGGATTAGACTGGGATTGCTAGTCACAAGGTGTCTACTTTATATACTATATGTGTGTGCACACAGACCATGCTATGTGTGGGAGGGATTACCATAAATAGACTAATGGATCACATGGTCATGAGAGTAAGATAACAGAAATGAAAGAGGACTATGTGAGAAGAGCAGAAATTAAAGAGGTGTGGTTACCATGAGGTATGACATTATTAGCTCTAGGCCTAGTCATGTGATGGTTACCACAGTCACATGCACAGATCACGTGACTGGAAAAGAAAAGAATGTAAGTCTAAAAATGTTTGAAAATATTCATATTATAACACTACCCCCTTTTTATGACTTGAATTCCAGGCGAGTCATGGTTGGTTTGGCTACAGTGAAGTTTTTGTAAAGAGAGAAAAGTGAAGCAAAAGCAGAAGCCATAAGTCCATGGAGTTTGTGTGGAGCAGAGGAATTTGATTTATGGATGTCAGCAACTGCCAGAGAGGCAGTGTTGATTATGTTCAATGATTCCCAGGTACAATCTGTTTCATCATATCCTCTCCAGTATATCAGATATTCTAGCTTTCTGTTTGTAAGATGTGATAAGGCTATGTAGTCCACCTTGAATTGCTCTTCTTCTTCCTGGTCTATCTCAATCACATTGGGCCAGGCTTTGGGCTATCCAGGTAACATTTCCTGATAAGGTTTTATGCAAGAGATATTAAGCATAGGACGAATGTGGACGGCATTGGGGAGTTTGAGTGTAACAGCATTAGGAAGGACCGTGGTGATAGCATAGGGTTCAATCCATTTTTGGGTTAATTTCTTCGCCATATAAGGAAGCTTTAATTTATCGGTTGAAAGCCAGATCTGCTGACCGATGGAATACTCTAGAGCTTCTGAACGACTTTTTTCTGCAAAAGCGATCATGCAGTCTCAAGTATTTTTGAGTGCTTCTTCTATCTCCTTATGTGAATGGCCCATTTCTCTGGCAAAACCTGCTAATCTCCCTTCAAAACCCATGCGAGGGGCATAGTTATGTGTAACATTGAAAGGGATAGAGCTGGTTGCAGTGGTGACAATATTGTTGTGGGAGAATTGTGCCATTTTTAGCCAGTCTGCCCATTTGTCCTGCTTTTTTCCTACATAAGCATGGAGATATTGTTCAAGATCTTGGTTAATATGCTCCGTTTGGCCATCTGTTTGCAAATGATAGGCTGTGGAAATCTTTTAAAAGATACCAAGGAGTTTGCATAAATCCTTGGTAAAAGCAGACATGAATTGGGGACCATGATCGGAAATTAAAGTAGAAGAGAGTCTGTGTATACACCAAATGTGATCTCTAAATAGAACTGCTAAGTCCAAAGATGAACAAGTATCATAAGTGGAAATAAACACAACTTCTTTGGAGAAGTGGTCTATTACCATGCAAATAGCTGTAAAAGAACATGATTCGGGTAAACCTGTAATGAAATCAACTAAGAGATCTTTCCATGGTCATTTAGCCACAAATAAGGGAAGAAGTTTTTCTGCTGGTGCTTTTGACTTTCCCTTCGTGAGGGCACACACTTGGCAGCTATCTACATAGTTTTTAACGTCTTTGGTGACACCAGGCCATGAGAAATAACAAGTGAGTATGGATGGTTTTGGAGTGTCCACCATGTCCGGCAATAGGAGAATCATGACATAAAGTAAGGAGACAAGTATGTAAGGGAAGAGGTACAAAAACTTTGTTTTTGTTATTTTTGAAAATATTCATAGAGATGTCGAAAAGGAAGTCATTCATGACATTCACTCCCAAAGTGGCAGACTCCGATTCCAACTCCGAAAGAAAGTCTGAAAAGAGTGAGACAGAATTAATGAAAACGGTGGAAGGCAAGACTGTAATATTGGTGTTATAATCCTGCACTGTCTTGCCATGATCTAGGTGACGTGAGAGCACAGCAGCCCGACCATTAGAAGAACCAGGTTTATGAATAAAGACATGATTGAAATTCCTGAAGAATAGTGTGCCAACCAGCTTGCTGACTGCTAAGAGTCTATGGCTTTTTCTAGTATTCAAGGTTCTTGTGATTGGTCCAGATTTCAAATCTTTCCTGACCGATAAGGTAGTGGCACCACTCTTCCAGCACCCAAATTACTGCAAGTAACTCTTTATCATAAATAAAGTAATTGCGCTTAGCACTGTCAAAGGAATGTAAAATGAAGGCAATAGGTTGCCAGTTACCATCATTGCATTGAGTTGAGAGCACAGCTTCCATAGCTATATCTGAGGCATCTGTTTCAACTCATACTTCTTGATTCCAGTTAGGATATATGAGAAGTGGAGCGGTAGTGAATTTCTTTTTGAGGACATCGAACACCGCTTGTTGATTGGGACTTCATGTGAATGGAATGTCTTTCTTGGTAAGATCGTTCAAGGAGTGTGTGATCTCAGCAAAGCCCGAAATGAAACACCTATAATAATTACAAAGTCTAAGAAAATCTTGGAGCTATTTTAGTCTAGTGAGAATTGGCCAATCCATGATCCCAGCCACTTTCTTTTCCTGCATTTCTACCCTCTTTTTAGATACAACCATACCAAGAAAATCCACTTTGTCCTTTGAGAAGTGACACTTGGAGGATTTTATGTAAAGGTCATTATTGCATAAACAACGTAGGACCTCTTTTACTACCTGTTATGAACTACCGCCGAAATGTCTGATCACTTCCACAAGGCTCGGACAATGCTCACAGGATACACTATTCCTGGCTCAATGAACAGGGTATGGGGGTCCTTTCCGAACAACACAGTCTACAATGGCCAGATGACCAAGGCAATGACTATTGTGATGAACAAAGTGGATTAGACTGGGGTTTCCAGTCGCAAAGTACTACTTTATATATGTTACAGGCGCGCGCACAGACCATGCTATGCGTGGGATGAAGTACCATAAATAGATTAAGTGGTCTCACGACCATGAGAGCGAGATAACAGAAATGAAAAGGGGCTGTGTGAGAAGAGCGGAAATTAAAAAAGCGCAGTCACCTCATGGTATGACATCATTGGCTCTAGACCTGGTCATGTGAGGGATACCATGGTCACGTGCACAGATCACGTGACTGAGAAAAGAAAATGATGCAAGTCCAAAAAGTTTGAAAATGTTCATATTATAACACTACCTCCTTATGTTCTTCTCAAGTCTTCTTCGACATAAATATCATACAATCATCAATGTAAATAATGACCATAGCATACATGTTGTTAAATATATTGTTCATCATTTGTTGGAAAGTGGGGGGAGAATTAGTCATTTTGAAATACATTATTGTGGGTTCGTAAGCTCTAATTGGGGTAATAAAGGCACCTTTCCATTTATCACCTTCCTTGATCCACATGTTGTTGTAACCCCAATGTAAGTCAAGAGCTGTGAACATGTCAGCATTTTTCAGCTGATCTATTAATTGTGGGATCAGAGGAAGCAGATAGGAATTCTTGATGGTACCCTCATTTAGGTCATGTTAATCGATAACCATTCTCTTCCCACCATCATTTTTTGAAATAAAAAAGACAGGAGAAGTTTGTGGCAATTTGGAAGACACAATATACCCTTTTTTGAGTTTCTTATCTATGAATATGCAAACTTCATCTATTTTAATGTCTGAGAGGGGAATTACTCAACCCTTCTTTGGAACAAAGTCCAGCTTGAGATCCACTGCATGGTCCCAAGGCTTTCATATTGGCATTCTTGTAGATTCTTGTTCCAAGAAGACCTCAAGGAACTCATGATAGGTTTCAGGTACCTGTTCTTTTAGTCTCTCTTTTATTGTACATAAAAAGAAAGGATCTGGTCTGAAATAATTAAAAACAGGGGGGCCAGCACCCATAATTTTGCAATATTGTATACAGTGTGGAAATTAAATGGATTGCTGCACCCAATTGACCTTGGGATTATGGCAGAAAAGCCAATCATATCTGATGATCATGTGGTGTGTACCTAATTTAGATATATAAGCATCTATAGTTTTGTAATGTCCTGCGATTTCCACAATCAGGGTTACCACATGCTGAATTTGGCCAATAGCACCTTCTGATCCATCAGTGTTATGCATCTTAATCAGGTTATTGAGTGTGAAGAAAGGAATGCCATGACATAATACATAATCGCAATCAATGAATGTGTGGATAGCACCAGAGTCCAAGAGAGCTTTGAACTTGTGATATTCCCACTGACCATTCCGCTGGCAACATATGACAGTCTCAAGCGAGAACTCTTTGCCAAATGACAATGTTGTTGCATGATGCTGGGAGGTCATAACACACGAGAGGGATTTATAAATAGAACTAATTTTTCATTGTTTTTGTAGAGAATTAAGCAAACTATTATTATACTTCAGTACCATGCTCAATTGAGATGCTCTTACGGAGGAAGCAAACAAACTACGTAATACAGCAGAAAGATTGGAGATAGGAAAATCAGAATCCAAATAAGAAGAAAAAGAAGAAGATTGTTCAGGCACAGAGGAATCCTCTACTCCTACATGCTGTGTCCTTTTAAAGCTTCTGCTGTGTGCTGCTTGGCTTCCATTTCAAATTTGTCATGATAATATACCTCAGCTTCATCCAAGACAAATTGTTGGGCAGCCTGCTACTACCAGTGCCATAACTGGGAGAATAGTGAGGGGACAGGAGGTGTAATGCTGCACAACTTGCACCTGGGGATATTCTGCCACAGGTACATAAGTACCTTGGTCATAGTCCCAGACTACTTGTTGCCACTGTTGAGGAAGACAGGGCAGATAACGATACAGGTTTTTTGGGCAGTCCAGTTTAATGTGTTCTGGGAGATTACAGAGGAAACAAGTCCTCGTGTCTTGCCTTGCAGGTGCAGCCTGCTGCACACCTATCTCCATTGGGGCGCCACAACCCAGCTGAACTCCAGTTGCCATAAATTGCGGATGTTGAGGGGCAGGAGGATTAGAAGGCGGCAGATATTGATAATGACCTTGGGACCGTGGAATGAAGCAGGAATTTGCGGAGGACCACGCTCTATCACCATTTGTTCATATGCTCTTCTGACGGCCCTATAATTGGCTTTGAGGTCGTCGATGCTCATTTCAAGTCTAGGATGATTCATCCGAACTTTCTTGTAAATGCAGTAGTCAACCACCTTTTGGAGAAGCATACAGGTATGGTAATCCTCAATGTTCACCTCATTTTGAAGGACCTCAAACCTTTGCAGGAAGAGATCGATCGGGTGCCCATTTTGTTGCAGGCCTTCTAATTTCTGAAAAGACTCATGGGAAAATACATTGATTCAGAAATACTCCTTTATTTCTTTTTGGAGTCTTGACCAGCTAGGCCAAGTGGAGTCTCCCTTGGTGCCCACCACAACATCCTAGGCGTTCTTGACCTCAGTGTCCTTGTTATTGAGATACTTCTCCAATGTAATTTGGGCGAACCTATCTGCCTTCTTTTCAAATCGGGAAAGAACTGCAATACATCAAAGCTTGTCGGACTTCCAAGTTTGTGCATCTACCCAAAGGTGGAGTTTGACCCACCAAAAACAGAAGGTGGATTGATCACCATCCCACTTTTCAGGATCAGCAATCTTTTTTGTAATGTTGGACTTTTCCTTGTTCACGTTTAGAGCGGATAGTCTTGTGACAAGATTGTCTAAGTTCACTGAGGTTGACATATTTAATAACAGGTTTTAGGTAGCGGATAGGGTGGAGATAAGATCGGAAGTGTTCAACTCCAAAGTGTTTGAAGGAGAAGGAGTGATGTTCGGTTTTTTGTTTGTTGTGGAAAGGCCAATAGACCTTGTGGGTATGGGATTGGAACAGAATTTTGACAGTCTTCTTTCAGTTGCTTACTGTGTGACTATTCCAACCACACTCTGGGTAATCTACAAACTTGCTGATGTAAGAAATACTTCTTTGATCAGAAATAATATCTTCTTCTCTGAATACACTTTTTTAGGTGGCCACAGCAACCTATACTACTATCCAGAATGAAAAGAATGTATGGGGGGACCGGAAACGCCTGGCTATAGTGACAGAAATACTATCTGTGTTAGACATGACATTACAGGTGTTCACATGAATCTGCCCACACCAGCATAGTGAGTCACAGACAGCTAGGCACTCAGCTGACAATGGGGGCTAGTGGTCTATGCCCGGTAGCAATGTTATCCTTATTTAGATGGTGGACAATCATATGAAATAGTGTGGGACAAGTGCTAGTCTTGCTACCGTCAAGTGGTAGTATCTTTTGTTCCCTTAGCTCTAGAACCCAAGTGTTGTGTATGGTAGTCTAATTCAAGTGTTATGAACCTATCGCACAAATGACAAGACCACAAAGCTTGGTGCTACCTTGCAGGCTACACATATCCTGGCTCAAACAATGAAGAGAGAGGGTGGGGATCTTCTCTGGTCAACTCAGTCTACGGTGGCCAAAACACCAGAGCAATGACTATCAAGATAGCCAAAATGGATTAGACTGGGGTTGCTAGTCACAAGGTGTCTACTTTATATACTATATGTGTGTGCGCACAGACCATGCTATGTGTGGAAGGGATTACCATAAATAGACTAATGGATCACATGGTCATGAGAGTGAGATAACAGAAATGAAAGAGGACTGTGTGAGAAAAGCAGAAATTAAAGAGATGTGGTTACCATGAGGTATGACATTATTAGCTCTAGGTCTAGTCATGTGATGGTTACCACAGTCATGTACACAGATCATGTGACTGGAAAAAAAAAATGTAAGTCCAAAAATATTTGAAAATATTCATATTATAACAGTAGAAGAATGGCGTGTGTTTATTGTCCATGGAGACATCATCCAGATGATACACATATACAAGCAACATGATTCCAAATGGGTAGCACATCTGGCAACATTTCCTTTGAAGAGATCCAGTAAGTATTATTCATGGTTGTCTGTCGTTGTGACAGTGGATTTAAGGTGTAATGATCAGGATTCACCTCAGCAATGAGTCAAGGCTTGTTGATCCCTGGGAATTCAAGGAGGCAAATTGGGGTATAGTCCAGGAACAGCAGTATACAAAAGTAGAATTCAACAACTTTGTGCTTTTGACCTGGAAATATCTGGTGTGCTTTCAGAAAGGCCACTTGCTGTCTATGCCATATACTGGGATCTTCTGCAGGATGGATATTGGGGTGATGATTCAGGATGGCTGTTATAATTTCTTCTTTCTCTTTTACTTTTCATCTGTCTGATATCCATCCATGTACTATCAGCTGTTCTAGGTCTGCTTATCAAGCACATTCTACTATGTCTACTGGACTATATTCCATTTCTCTGCCACTGGCTTCTTTAGCTACCTCTATATCTATGGCATATTCTCTTTTCCTTTTCTATTCATTGATTCTCGTATATACAAAGGCTGCGTGTCTTCCACATTTCCATATGCATATATTGTACCTTTTCTTTTGTTCTTCATTGATCTGATCTTGATAGACTATGCACTTCTCTCGATTCCATATGCATAGCCTCTGCATTTTCCTCCGATCCTAGCTGTTTCAGCCTTGGTCTGTGCATGCTAGCTCATAGTATATAAAGCCCTGGTTTCCACTACAATTTTCTAGTTTAGACCTCCTTCAATTTACCTTATAGCTTGTCATCCCTAGGCAATCTACATGCTTAACCTCAGTTTACTTTCACTCTAAGTCTTCTGTCCATCTTCTAATTGGATGCTCCTTGTTCTTCCTTCTAAAGGAACCTTTGTCTCTCAGCTAGGAATTTCCTAGGTTGATACTTTGGTTGACTCACTCCTTGCTTGTTAATGTCATTGAGGAATCCCCTTGACATCCACTGCAGTAGGAAATCCCATATCAGAAGTCTGTGTTGTCACTCCCCAAGCAACTCCTTGTCCACAAGGGCCTTAGCAATTACTCATACCCTGGGTAGTTGTGACAATGGCCATATCTTGTATTTTGTGAACAAGGTAGAACAAAGCCTTATAACAAGCCTATGGATGGACAGCATGCCTAATGGGCAGCATGAGGTTCTCACAAACATATTCAGGATGGTGCTATACAGATGGCTTAGGTGGTTTCACAAGCCAGAACTTATATAGTCCTTGTGGAATTAGATGCCATATATTTGGTGTGGTTCTAATGAGTTCTGCAACCCATAGAATAGGTGGTAATGAGTGTTCATACACATTCCATTCTCTGTTCATAAGGTGCTTATTCATATGAGTTGACATCTAGGATAGCAGAAACTAACTGACATGGACTATACTAGGCATATGTAATAGCATTAAAAAGGAAATTTTGAGAAGAATACAGGTGTGATGATGTCAGTGACCAAAAAAGGAAAGTGGATGAATATAACACCTCCAGGAATGAAATTTCAAGTTAGGAGACCAAGCACTTAAGCAAAGTGAGAGTATAAGGGGGGTAAGTGTTGTGATGGGGTGCTAGATAGGTGATAGGCAATGAAGCAAATTGCAACTCCAATGCCACTCATTTCATCATAATAGATTCATTAGATCTCTGGTGATGAGGAACAGATTTTGATCACTGACCTTTTATATTGGTCTGGTTATTGAAGTTTAGACTGTGACAGACAATGTTAGTCACAACATACTAATCGAGACTACTCAGCTAAAGTAATGTTGGAGTTGAACATCAGGAATATTGGACACAATAAGTGGAGTTTCCACAAATAACTTATCTTGGCTGTTTAGAGTTGAACATCCGATCCTAAAATAGATCCATTGGGATTTCTATTGGAGATCAAAATTGGGAATCTAGATCATTGGAGTCAAATCATACTAATTGCCAGTTATCAGAGATTCATAAAAGAAAGCCAGAGGTCGAGTGCAGGTTATTCTTCAGGCTGACCCCCCCAATGCTGCTTCTATCCAGCATCATGGTTGGTGATTCTGAAGTACCACTAAGTCAGCTTTGGAACAAATTCCAGTCAGAACATACCATTGTTGATGACTACTTTGATGAGCTACAACAGAAAATTGAAAGCAGCAAATCTATATTTCTAGTATTTTCCCATCACTCAAAGATGAATTGGAATTTGAAGGCATTGGTGAGATAGATCTAATTTTTCCTAATTTCAAAGCAATAAATGAGAACTACAGCATTAATGTTGATAGTTTGGATTTTCTTCAAGTTTTTTCTTATGCTAAATTATATATAGTGGTTACTGGCAGGACTTCTCAATATGCTAAATCCAAGGCCACTGAGGACATTTCCCCAAGCGAACCATTTTATCCTTGAAAGTTGAAGGCGGTATATTTTGATGGGTTACCAAGATTAATTTTTACTAACAGATGTGTAGGAATTCTTGACCCACACCCTCTTTACTTTGCCATGTCTCAGGTTCTCACAAGCACAGAAAGCAGCAGTCTTTATATGGGCAAAGGAATTTGGGGCGTCTGAGGTGCCATTAATGTACACTCTGAAGAAAACCTAAGATTGCCTCATAAAGCTCCTTGGAACACCAACAGAGAAGGTAATGACACTTTCAGGTAACATATTCTATCTAAACACTATTAGCAAGGCAATCACCCTGGTAAGTCAAAATAGATAATTTAGACAGGAGGACTGTTCTAAGCCATTGGCACACAGTGCATAGGATTTTGCAAATCCACTTATTCAATTTGCAATGCAAGAATACCTTGAGAATGAACAAGGCCACATGTCACAGGTTCATCATGAAAGTAAAATGCTTAAAGATCTTCTAGGTTATCTTGCACCTCCATGTATTCACATTGATCATGCCATCCACTGTGTCAATGAATTACTCCAACAATTGATAGGCCAGTACTTTATATCCAAGAAAAATTTCCAAGCAAGAATGTCACCCAAAGGAAAATTCAGCACCAAGCCTACTATTTTCACTCTAGGTCACAAGGTTTCCAAGACTGCAGTTTGTTCTTACCATTGTCATGCTGCAACCCATACTCATTGATCCTTCTCATTTATCATAGGATGGATTTGCAGTTGATTTAAAAATGGTTATTGTTCTCACTTCAATGTTCTTCAACATGTTTGAAGATCTCCAGCACTGGGCTGGTGAGTCTGTAATTCAATTCACAGGTTTGTCATGCTGTTTCAAGAATATAAGCAACAAATCTCATGCTTTCTGTAGCTTCCTTTGCCACATTCTCCAATCTTATGCCAAACCCACTTTAGAAAAAATTGAATGGACGAATGGTTTATACTGTGCCTCTTGTTGTATTTATGAACAATGTCTCAGGAAATATATTGAAGCAATGGAACAAGCATCATGTAGTTTATATCTTAAATGTCCTACTGCCATGACAAATGCTCAAGCAAGAATTTTCTATTTGATTTGTATCAGGTCCATCACACACTACTTCAATAGAGCTAATGTAAGGCATTAAAGACTCAATCCAGTGAGTTTGTTGCTTTAAATCATACATATATTCCTTTTGAACTTGTTTACCAAAAAGGTGACTGATGACCCAATTATCACATTCAATGTTAAGTATGAAGAAGAGGTCATGTTGATTCCATACAACCTGATCATTGCAGGCAACAACCCAATGCAAACTAAGGAGTGCAGCCACAGAGGATTGAGGTGTAATTACTTCTGCTGCACTTGCAAGGTTGGTGGCACAAATGCAGAAAAGAAAACCAATAAGGAATACACCAATATCTTTCAGGTATTTACAAATTTATTTACTTTCAATGTACTAACCACTTTTACTCAATATGGCAAGTTGCACACACCCAAAGACACTTGTACTCAGATAAAACATCAAATCCATCTTTCCAAGCTTTCTGGTGATATGGAAAAAGTTAGAACTGCTGTTAGCCAATCTGGCATTCAAGATAGTGTAACTACTGCAATTGTGGACCAGCTCCTGGAACTTGGCAAAGTCCTACAGAAGAGAATGGCTGGAAAGCCTGTGTTATCAGAGGCTGAAGTCACTGCACATTTAGACAATGAGCTAAATATACTACTTGGAGGTCAATTGCTTGATGACCACATTAATCCACTCCTTGGGATACAAGGATTGGACATCCATAAAGACACCCTGACAGAAATTCTTCACACAATACTTCTCAGTATGGTCAAGTATTATTGGAGACAGACAGTCTATATCCTTGACAAACACCAGTCTTTCAAAATATTTCAGACACAACTGGAATCCATCAACAAAGATGGCCTAACTCCCCAACACTCAATGCCAACTACATTATAAGGTACAGAGGTGGTCTCATTGGGAAGCATTTCAAGATTCTCACACAAGTGATGCCATATGTAATCTATGATCTTGTTCCACAAACCATTCTCCAGGGTTGGTTGGTAATTAGGAAACTCATTGTTCTACTTTGGCATACATTCATTGAAAACATAGAGTCATATCTTGTAAGTATCCCTCCATTAAACACTCTCATATGAAACTAATTTAACGATAACCTATCAGGCCAATCTCTCACACACAATTGATAATTTTCTTGCCATCAGCATGCAATGTACACCAAGTATCTTGGTGACGAAAGCCAAGTTTCATTTTCTCCTCCACCTTTCCTTGTTTATCTGGTGATTTGGACCTGCAATTCTCTTCTCAACTGAGTGTTATGAATTTTTCAACCATGTCTTCCATCTCACATCAATCTATAGTGACTGCCAGGCACCAAGCTGCAATGCATGCATGCTGTTTGCCAAACAAGCCAATGTCAAACATGCTGTTACTGGTGGGGTCTGGTGTGATTCTATCACCAGCAGAAAGTATGTCAAAGCAGGACCAGGTATTGTGAATTACATCAAAGAATGTCCTCACCAACATCAGCTACTTGGTTTTTCCCAGATGGAATCACCCAACATCAGTAAGTTCCATTTACTAGACTGCTGGACATTTAGTAAACCACTCACTCTTCTAAAAGGTCTGGTGCACCTACTGCCATGTAACAACAGAAATGTAAATATGGAAATTGCATCACTAATTGAGTGGAAGAAAACACAAGTTGCCAGGTGTATGGGATTGATGGCATCCAAGGCCCAACATAAAATCTGGTACTACAAAGTCCCAATGTTCATGGCAGCATAAGGGGACAAACCAAAGGTTGGAACTCACATAGTCATTACATATGATGTTAGATACCAGATTGGAACAGTCAAGGAAATTTTGGTTCCCTTTGATATGCTGCTCACTACCTCCCATGTTATGATCAGCTTCCTTGAATTTCTTCTGGAACTTATAATGATGATAGTCATGGATTTTGAATTCCTGCCCTTTCCTAAGTTGGCTTGCTTACAATGAGCCTCCTTGCATGATTTCAACTAAAACAGTCCAAAAGACACAACAAGAATATAGCCAATAAAGAGCCACCAGCTTTAGATTACAATTACAGTTCACCTCCTTGTGGATGGACCCTTTTCTCTTCCTTCCTTTGTTTTTCACAAAGCTCTCCTTATCATGGTCATTCACTGACTCCTCCTTCATCTCAGCTTCACTGCTGACAGCATTTACCTCAGTACAGTGACCCACTCAAAGATGAGTGCTTGGTCAAAAAGTGGAAGGGTCACACACTTAATGTCTGCTGTGAAAATCAACTTGAAGATAATGCCTTGAATGAATTTGCTGTGGTTAATGGTCCTATCCTGTCTATTTCAGCTTTTAGACAACATCACATTTCCAGTTAGATCCACCCTGCATGCTGATCACATTGCAAGGCAAGCTTTTGGCAATCAAGCATGAGAGGCAATAAAATAAAGCTTGCACTTTCATTTTCTCAAAGCAGTTCAAGGCAAGTATGTACTACTTTTATTTTTTGACATGACATCCAGTATAATATCCAAGTCTAGAAAAACCACTAATGGAAGTGGTGTACTTTCTATACACATACATCCTGCATCTTGAGTCTTGGCACAACTTGTAGAAGGTGCATTAGTTTTAGCATGCATGGTGATCTGACCCAGGGAATGACTATACAGAGACAGTAGCAAGTGTTGGTGTGCTGCATCATAGATAGTAATGTGTTATTCCCAGCTCATAGTGGGGTGGGATTTGTAAAAGTTGGATGGCTCCACTCTACTTGGGAATACTTTGACTTGAAGTATGCCAGACCTTGGTCTGTGCCTGCAGTTGTTCCTAATAATCCTGATATCATATCTTGCACATAGAATATACTCAAGAATCAGCTACAGACCTGCCTACTATCATCTAATTTGACAAAATATCTTGAAGACCTTCCTGAGCACATTTGTATATGTGGATAAATAGTTGACATGGATACTAACCCTGTTTGTTTTTAAATATTAAACTAAAGCTTCATGAAGCAAAATCTCACCATCTTTAAGATTCCTTCCAAAGCTTTGGAGGACTGTCATATCCCAAAATTCATACAAGTCCAACTCCAGCAACTTCAGCACTCTATGTGCCAATTCTGGACCTATTTCGTCTATATCACAACTCTGGACCTCCAAAGTTGTTTCTCCATCTCATATATTCTGTATAGTGTATTTCCAATCCCTTTTCACTTCTGTCTACCTTGTACCCTGTCATCTTCGTCCTTCTTGACTTTGTCATAGCAATCCGCTGACTCTTTTGGCTATATTCCTCCGTCTCATTACTTACCCTAGAAAATACTCCTTCCCTTGAAAATACTTGTACCCTCAAAAATACTTAGACCCCTGGACTTTACTACTCCATCTCCTGTTTCTACTTCATATATAAAGTCGTACCAATAGGGCTTGTATTCCAGTTCAAATATCATCTTAGACTCAACTTCACCTCTGTTAACTTCTGTCTGAGTCTTGATGACTCGTCTCTAACCCTTCTCTGATCAACTTTGGATTATCCCCAACCCTTGGTCTACCTCCAACCATCTCCAACCATCTCTGCAAATCCAGGACACTGGACTCTGACAAGGACACACCACATATAGTGAGGCCGAAGTTCCATTTCCTTTTCTTGGACATAACTTCACAGTTCCAAAGTTTGTACTGGAGTTAACCTGGTCTTAACAAGGACCAAGAGTGGTCTGGTTACATTGACAGCCTTATAAAAGATATCCTTACAAAGCAGCAGTCTACCATGAAAACAAAGGTATGTAATTAAACAAGAGGTCAACTCCAACCTAACCACAGTATATATACTGTACATAGGAAATAGTATCAAGAAACAGTAGTACATCTTGCATGTTATAATATGAACATTTTCAAACATTTTTGGACTTGTCTTCTTTTCTTTTCCAGTTACGTGATCCGTGCACGTGACTGTGGTAACCCTCACATGACCAGGTCTAGAACTAATGACATCATACCATGAGGTGACCTCGTTCTTTTAATTTCTGCTCTTCTCACACAGCTCCTTTAATTTCTGTTATCTTCTTCTCATGACTGTGGTATCACTTAGTCTATCTATGGTAATCTCTCTCACGCATAGCATGGTCTGTGCGCGCACCTGTATAGTATATAAAGTAACACTCTGTGACTGGTATCCCCAGTCTAATCCATTTTGTTTACCATGATAGTCATTGCCTTGGTCTTCTGGCCATTGTAGACTGTGTTGAGTGGAGAAGACCCACATACCCTCTCCTTGAGCCAGGAATTGTGTATCCTGTGAGTAGTCCCGAGCCTTGTGGTTTGTCGTTTGTGATAAAATCATAATATTGCAGCACACAAAGTGCCTTTCTCAGAAAGACTTTATTGACATAACAACAGGACAGTGGGTGCAGTTTGCATTCTTGATAAGTATACAAACTCTCATTCATTCACTTGTTCAACTCAACCTTTTGACCAGCACCAGAATATGATATTGTTCAATTAGCTTGTTTCTAAGTTAATGATCAAGAAGATAACACTCAAGAATACTGAGGAGCAGAAACCAGAGGCTGATAGAGATGATGAATTGATTGATGCCAACCAGGACATTTCCAAGGACTTGGAGAATGAGTGAATATGGGAAGACAAAGTCTTCTGGAAGTTTGTTGACAGCCTACTCAGTGAAATGCATGATGAGGTCAACAAACAGCCAATGGCGGAACTTCATAAGAAGGAGTGAAATAAGTACATATCTGTTCAAGTACTCTACTACCACTGACAATTGCATATTCCACAGATCCTTCAATAAGGCTCTTCAAGATGACCTCAAAATATTTCCTGCTAGCAACAGAAACAAGAATGTCCATGCATTTAATGGACAAGGTATTGCTGACTGGCAGCTCACTCTTCACTGAGAGCTTGTATGGTAGATTTGATTTGTGTTACATTCTCTTCCTCCCCCACAATTTACACTTTAACTGCTCACTAATCACCCACCTATATTAATATATACTTACTTGCACCCCCACTCACCCTTATACCATATCTCCTACATTCCTACCATCTGCCTATTGTGCAGTCAATGCACTCTGACTATATGTATGCCAAATACATATCATTCATTGGTTTTAGTTTATTATGGTTAAGTGTGATCATGATCTGGCAGTTGGAGGCTAGGCTCCAGGCATTGCTGAATGCAAACTCTGTCCAATAAGTTCAAGGTTTCTTGGTTACTTGGGGTTTGATTTGCCCATTAACTTCAGCCAGTCACTTGGCAGTGTACATTCCATCAAGTAGTAAACACCTAATGCAGTGTACTACATGTATTATAGAATGCATTGGTTATTTACTTACACTCCATATGTTGTTACTACATCCAGAACACTATCTATATTTTGTTGAGATAGATCTAATCAATATATGTGTTGTGACTGCAGCATGGATGAATATTTTATATAATATGACAACTATTGTGTCAATATTCTAGAAATATATAAATTAGGTGATATATGTTTTTTGCAGGGTTGGGTTGGCATTATATATAATATTGTTTGATATATGAGAAACCCAGATGTTGGTTGAATGCCTACACCAAGGCCAGCAACACAGTGACTTTGACATTTTACACATATTTAGACTGATATGCTATACATGTTGTTCATGGGGTTAGGTTGGTGCTATAGGGTTGTTTGGTATACAGGAAATCTGGCAGTTGGATATCTACACAAAAATTGCCAACATGATGATCCTTAGATAAAATACATTGTTTGTTCTATTGTTGATAGCCAACTCATGCTATATAAAACCACTAGAAAATCTATTATGTGGTGACAAGTGTGCATCTAGCCCTAGATGCAGTGTCCATATTTGGAAACACACTCAACAAACAAAAAACTAAAAACCTCAGTAGCACCCCTAGAGGTTTGGAGGTGATTTGGAGGGGATCAATAAGGTCAGAGGTGATCAATAGGGATCGGAGGTAAACAGAGGGTTTATAACTGGAAGTCAAAAGTTGGTATCTAAGTTGGTAATCTGAGTTGATAATCTAGCTGAAGTACAAAGCTAGATATGGGAGTTTATATATGGAGGTAAAATGGAAGACAGAGTACTAAAGTTCAGGGATCTGAGTATTTTCGGAGATACAAGTATTTTTGAGGGGATAATGAAAGGGAAGACAGGTAACTAAGGGAAGATGGAGATGAAAGGTCAGGAAGGATGAAGATACAGAATACAGGGATGACAGAGGTATGAGATGCAGGGATGACAGAGGTACGTGAGTATTCGAATGAGTATTACAGGATAGATGAAAGAAGAGATAACTTCAGAGGTCTGGAGTTGTGATATATATATAAAAAGGCCAGAGTTAGCACATAATGCACCAGAGGTGTCGGAGATGTTAGAGATGGACTCATGGATTTATGGAATATGACAAGCCAGGGATGCATGGGATATATAGCATCCAGCCATAACAGATCCTCTTTTATCTTGATTTTTACTACTTCAAAGGCAAGTGTATCTGCATGATAAACAGTCATACTGTCCAGGCATATTTGACAAAGCAAAAAAGGTAGGAGTTTGAATGTAATACATACAAGTGTCATTTGACTTTCTTCAAACCAAGATATGGGAAGTATGCTGAGGTGGTTATGTAATCTCAGGGTCAAGTCCATGCCAAATAAGGAAGTGCACAACACCACAATCACATTTTCCATCTTGGTATTCTCAAGGAGTGATGGGAGGTGTGATGTTGCCAACTGGCTATATACAGTATACAAGCAGGCAAACAACTATTATAGCTGCTGGATTGCCCATTCCATATAAGAATGTTCATGTCTCTGGACCTGGTGAGGATATGTGTTAATAAATATTCCAGCACAGTCTCTTCACCACATATTGCTGGTATATTAGTAATTGAGAATATGTCAAACAACGAGTATGCTGTATCCTCTACTAGTGTTGTCTGCTAGATCAAAGCCAGACACAATTTCTCCTGAATGTTGCTCAAGCCCAAATGAAGTGCTTCTAGTTGCTGTATAGACATGCGGGTGGCCTGCTCCATCTCCGAAAGTATTTCCACCAACTCTTTGTGGTTTAATATAATGAGGTCCAGATATTCAGTCCAAAACTCTATATAGAAGCAGATGATCTTTGCAGCAATATATTTCTGGAGCATCTATGCACAAGTATTCCAAATGTTTCTCGAAAGCTTGCTGTGGTGGAACAAGTTATAAATACCTTGGAGGAAGACAATTATCATGGCCAAGCCACAATACCACTTAAACATAATAACCAATACCATTTGGAGCATGGTATTATTTTGCCTATCAATACAGCAAGTATCACTTCATGCCTAATGGAATCTGGCATCCTTAACTTCAATACAAAACATGAGTAGCTTTTGTTGAGTCAGAATTTGATCAAGAGCATACACTGTTGTGCGTATGACCTGATGGAAGAGTGGCTTGTTTTCTTCCCACTTGTGTGATAGTATTATATATTGGAAGTACTGTTTTACTTCACACTTGATGTGGTTATGGTTGATTTGTGTTGTCATTGATGATACATAGTGTTTTGAAGTCTAGTTGCTGAATTGCAAAAAAACTAACAACTGGACTGGACTGAACTGGTTGCCATCTAGATTGCAATTGCCTGGGTTCAAAGAACTTTGGACAACTGGTTGCAACTGGTGTACAGCCACCCCCTATGTATATTATCATTTTTGGTAAATTTTGGTGAATTTTCCACATTTTTTGGGATTTATTTGAGCCATATATGACTAACCTACACAATTATAATCTTCAAAAATGACATATGATGCAAAAATGGATGTATCTCAGCTGTTTATGGGCTGAATTATGTGATTATTGGCTCTAAATATAGCCAAGAGTTCATTCTAACTTCAATATAGCCACTTTGAAGTGTAATTCCCACGGAATACAATCTAGCAAACTGGTCTTGGATGCAATTGGTTGTAACCAGTCCAGTTGCCATATAGGATGGTTTAGGACTGGTTTTCTTTCAGTTCAGTCACTAGTCCAAGGATTTTGAGAACTTACTTGCCCTGGTTGTGGTCTGGATGCCTTATTTGGGCATAAAAAACTGGACTAGATTGGACTTTTAAACATTAATAATACAAGTTCATTGAATTTGGGTAATAATTCAAATGTGGATGCCTGCTCAGCTTTTCTGTATAGATGACCAGTGTATATGTTAATCAAGACATATGGCAAATAGTGTATAGTCCATTGAACAATTCTGTGAATCACTGCTTGTGTACTTGACAAGCTGATATACTGGCCACAACATTCTATCAGATGATGTCAACTAAGCATCTTCAACATGATACCAAGGATATTATTCACCATGAATATTTGGGTCAGGAGACTGGGTCATCTTCAAGAGTGTCATCTCATATGTATCCAAAGCATCAATATAGCATCCTGTACCATGTAAGGCCATGTTCTTTGTCTTGTAGCTCCATAGTGATAATGAATTGAGTGGAATCACTCAATGATTCCACTTCACATAAGAGACTTGCATGAGACAATGGATCACACCTTGTTTGCATCATTTAGTGAATCTTTTCATAGTCCAATGGTTATTTGTGCCTCATTTTGTTTAATGAAAAGGCTTTGGAAAGAATCTGGATTGAGGGAGATTACAACTGAATACTGGATAGTGGCCTCGTCATGTTGTCATGTGACTACCACTGCATCTCTAGAATGCACAACTTTTTCATAGCAGCATAACTTGAACTCTATGAGACAATGGTCATGTAAAATGTCACAACAAACAAACCAGAAGAGTAGACCCACCAGAAATCCAGTTGGTAATGGGTTCACTTGTATAAACTTGTTTGGAAATGATATTTACCATCCCAAAAAGAGATTCACCTGTGTTCTTTATGCAATCCACTGCATACAAGGCTTCACAAAGACATTGTTGAATTGTGATGCTAAGATCATCAAACCACCATCCAGATATCTGTCAAAGACAGGTTAATTTATTTTGACCCATTTTAAGATTGTTGAAGCAAAGCTTACTAATGATATCACTAGAAGTGGTCTACATCCATAGTATCACATTTTGATTCATGCACACTCAAATGATCATATTGTGCTCTAATAGTCACTGCTGTTTGTGCATGAGTTTTCAAGGAGAAGATATATACATATATGCCTACTGGAAATATCAGTGGTGATGTTGCCATGTGTTAGCAGGTCATGCACATGCCTGAACCATATAGCATGTTGAATTGAAGGGGAATGTAGCAATGAGGTTGTCAACACATAATATTGCATCATCATGGTCACCAGCCATAAACATGATGATAGCCTGCATAATATAAGCTGCTGAGGATTTGAGTGCATAGAAGACACATTTTGACAAAAAAGAGGTGATCATTTGATCAGATGAGACTAGTGTTGTACATCAGGATTATATCTACTGTGATGTTCACAAGCAAGCAACCATTGTTGCTGTTATAGACTTGAATGGAATTCTGAGTGGCCATCATAATTCGACCACCTTTGGGCAAGTATTTCACTGCAATCACAAAACTCTGGTGGTGGAATGGACTGAGAATCCATTTGTAAGTTGTGACATCCAAAACAAAGGCTGTGCAGTTGTTGAATGCAATAATGAGTTGTTGAATTGTTGGAGTTGAGTGAGAAATCAACATCAGTGAGTTATGACTCTTCCACTGTGATAAAACCTTTTCCTATGTCTTTGTGTCTCATAAAATCAGCTCACCCAATCATCTCTCTGCTGCCATCCATCTGCCATCCTTTAATGTACAAAAGCATCACACACTCTCCACTATCTTCATTGTTGTTATTTGCTTGCCATCTTCTACTCACCAGACATAGACCTCCTTGTGATGGCTACTCACAAGATGTTCACTGTTCTTTAAAAATATCACTACCTGTAAGCGGTTACGAATGTCTATTTCAATGAGCAGGGAATATTCTTGTCTATTGTCAGCATTATTGTAGCTCTATCTTGTTAGTACACACCAGTTATGGTCAACAACACAATATAGCAGTCAACAAACAAGCTATGGTCGGTATACTGTCTCTACACATCACCTTGTATTTTTAGTGTGTAGTTACAGTTTAGGACACTGCAATTGGCTTTTGATTGGTGGACTCACTTTAGCAAGGAAACTGCATGGACCTCATAGAATACTACAATGGCTGCTTCTTGTTGATCTAGTATGCATTCCCATCATACTCTTAACAGTGGTTGATCTTTTGGTTGCTTGATGACATAGATATTGGGGTAGTCTACTTTCCTGACATTCCAACAGAACTCTTGCACAGGCTGCTGCTTTTTAGAACAATGGACTTCTATTTGTTATGACTCTATCGTGAACGACAAAACCAATCCACAAAGCTCGGAACTACTTTGCAGGTTACACAAATCCTGGCTTAAGAATGAGGGTATGAGGGTCCTCTCTGTTCAACTTAGTCTACAATGGCCAAAGGACCAAGGCAATGACTAGCAAGGTAAACAAAAATGGATTAGACTAGGGATACCAGTCACAAAGTATCTACTTATATAGTGTATAGGCTCATGTACAGACCATGCTATGCGTGGGGTGGGTTACCATAAATAGACTAATGGATTCCATGGTCGTGAGAGAAAGATAATGGAAATGAAATGGGCTGTGTGAGAAGAGTGGAAATTAAAAGGGTGAGGTTTCCTCATGGTATGACATCATTAGCTCTAGGCCTAGTCATGTAAGGGTTACCACGGTCATGCGCACAGATCACATGTCTGAGAAAAGAAAGAATGTAAGTTCAAAAAGTTTGAAAATGTTTATATATTATAACACCATTATTTTCATAGTATATATCAATTTCTTTGTATTTGCTACTCTCCATCCTTTCCAAGTCAGTCTGTATTTTCAGGTAAATCATCCTTCTTGTTTGACATAATATTAATATCTAGGCTGCAGATCTTTGATACTACACAAGAAAGGAAGAATGTACTATTCCTTTAGGTGAGATTGCTGTGTTTGGAGCTGCATTTGTGTAAAAACATTCTGTCCCACTTGCCAATATTTTTCCTATCATATCAAACACTAAATATCACCCATCACTGGGCATGTCTATCTAACTCATTTCACTATGCTACACTATTGTAGAAGTAGTAGCACTAGCTCTCAATAAAGCAACAAGATTTTATTGGTTGCTTTTTTCTTGTGATTTTAAGAGAGGTATATATTATCTTTGTTAGGAGAATATGCTTCTTCTTGCCAAGTTATACCATGGTGTCTTATCAAATGAGTGTGGTAATCATGTGATGGTGAAAGTGTGGTTGATTCAGAATCGTGAAGGGGGTGAAATTCTAGCCTGTTTACTTTGTAGAAAAAGGATGAAGAGAAATCAACTACAGAGTGCACTGTCAGAAAGTCATTGATAGTAGAGAATGAGCAGTCCTTATAAGTTCCAGCCTGGATATGCCCAGTTGGATCTATTTATCTTATCTTACAGGCACTTTACAAACCAGCTTCATTTAATTCCAATCCCACCACCATCATGTTCAATATCATCCTTATGTTACAATTTTCTCTTTCTTTTACTTTGGCACTTGGCACTTGGCACTTGTGGCTCACTTCTCTCTCTCTTGTACAATATGTCCTTCCTTCTACCAGATACACCTATTTTGCCATGTCATTCCCTTTGTTCTCTCCTGACTCATAATCCTATGCCCTACCCTTGGTGGTATCACTTCATTTCCATTTCCTTTGTCTTTTCATTTCCATTACTCTTGTCACTTGTCATTTCTTTATTTTCATTACTCTCATCTCTCGTCACTTCTTCACTTCATCTCTGTCATGACTTCTTCCTCTTCCTTTGTCTACTTATGGTCAGTGGCTATGTACACAGCATGGTCTGTGCATATTCCCATACACTATATATATAGCCACCTCCCTGTACTATATTTCCTAGCTAGTTCTATACAATATCAGCGTAGCTTTCTGGCTTCCACATCTTTTGGTTGTCACTTTAAGCCATGTGTGTTCCCCATTGCTCTACAAGTCTTCCTATGATCTCTTGATTGGCTGCTTCCACTTGTTGTTATCTAGAAGCTATGCTCTAGTGTAATATCTTACAAATGTATACTATGGTAAAGACAAAGTTCACCTTTTCCATGTTAAGCATGAGAATGACAGTGTGCATTATATTGTAGAGTACAACGTCACCTTACTTGTTGAGGGTGATATTGATGCTTTGTAAGTGTTCATTTGTTTCAAGGATGAATGACATTCCATTCTATGTGATAACTTGGACAAGGTTTTGAACCTCTCTACATGTTCTAGATACACTAATGCAGATAACTTGGTTGTTGTTGCTACTGATTCCAGTACATCATTGCTACCTTTCTTCATACTCACCTTAACTCACCATTGTGACCTATCAACAATGAAAAACATCACCTATTATACATCTCTCCATCATCTTTGTTGTTCTGCCACCTATGCACTGACATGAACTAGACCTGGCCAAAGTCTCAGACTATATTCTGGTCCCCAAACACTTTCCACTCCACCTTGGCGTACACATTCTTTCCAGATATACACACTTTCAGAAAACTTTCATTATCATCAAACAGCTTCATTGGTCCTACATCACTATAAGTGGGCAAGACAAGCCACATACATACACGTTCCACTAGGATGTGGATGATAAGCAGGTTGTCCTGGTTATGGTGAGTTGGCCACTATCTTGATTTGAGAAATTGTTTCTGTACCTCAACTTGAAACATAGCTCCACCTGGCAGCATTCTAAGTGGAGCCAGCAACATGTGGCCAATGGAATGCAAATTGTATTGGTATATTAACTCCATATCATGGACTCAGGTCTAGCTTGTGAAGCCAAGTGGCATCATGATGTCTGTTACGAACTACCTCCGAAGAGTCTGATCACTTCCACAAGGCTCAGGTATCTGCTCGCAGAGTACACGGCTTCTGGCTCAAGGATGAGGGTATGGGGGTCTTCTCCGAACAACA
>JBBPQZ010000072.1:0-28741 GCA_038092795.1 Boletus rubissimus
TAAATAGCTGGACTATAGGTCCTATGACATATAACATCACCATAGTAACAATCAGTAGATGATTTGTTGCCATAGCAACAGTGGAGCATCAGATTCTGATATATCAAATACATACTCACATAATTGTTCCAATGAGTATCAGTTTTGAATTGCATATATCTCCATGGTTACTGATCCAAATTACATAATTCCTTTTTGGGCACATAGCCTAGGGTGGGTAGCTCCATTTATACACCAACACTTTGTTTATATCTGTTTGTGTTCTAGATATATTCCATAAACAATCAAAATGTGCAAAACATTGGGATAATTTTGTGAGTCACTGTATTAGCATCCATGACTACCAAAAAGTGTACTAGATTCAGCTCAGCTTAGCATGAGTCAGCATGAGTCAGCACCAAGCCTATCAAGTCAGAGCTCATCCAATCAAAATGAGCTATTTGTAATCATTTTGACAATTGACAGCTAATTATTCAGCATTCTCTTGGCATTTGTAAGCAATTTGTAAGCTAGCACAGCCTAGCACAGCCACTGTAAATATCTATATAAGGAGAGCCTTTCAGGCCACAAAAAGCAGATTCTTATCTATAAAAATTTGATTTTACAAAGTGTTATAAATCTATCACGAACAACAAATCCACAAAGCTCAGTGCTACTTTGCAGGCTACATATGTCCTGGCTCAAGAAGAGGGTATGGGGGTCTTCTCTGTTCAACTCAGTCTACAAGAGCCAGATGACCCAGGCAATGACTATTAAGGTAAACAAGATGGATTAGACTAGGGTTTCCAGTTGCAGAGTATCTACTTATATAGTGTACAGGCTTGTGCACAGACCATGCTATGCGTGGGATGGGTTACTATAAATAGACTAATGGATGCCACGATTATGAGAACGAGATAATGGAAATGAAAGGGGCTGTGTGAGAAGAGCGGAGATTAAAAGGCAAGGTTACCATGAAGTATGACATCATTAGCTCTAGGCCTAGTCATGTGATGGTTACCACAGTCACATGCATAGATCACATGACTGAGAAAAGAAAAAGATGAAGTCTGAAAAGTTTGAAAATGTTCATATTATAATACAAAGGAGTTCTCTCTTAAAGAGACTTTCTCACCCCATTCAGGAGTTCCCTCCACAGGTAACCCACAAAGGGCCTAGTGCAGGACAATTCCACAGCTTTTGTACTACTAGATAGTTGTTAGGAGCAAAAGACTTGTACCTAAGAAGGGACAAGTGAAATAAAACACCTTTAGGGAAAAAACCCTTCATAAGGCAACTAAAGAGAATAGATTCCCAATAGCCTAGGCTACTAGTGCCAAGCACATCTGCTATATCAGCTGACTAAGCCACCTAAAGGGATAAGTGCTAGTCTTGTCTGACTTAATTTTCATCTCTTTAGTTGCACAATAAAGATTGAGTTAATAAAACCTATTTGAGTGAACTAAGTGAAGCATAGTTTGAATTCCAGCAAAGCCTGGAACATATATGCATCTCTACACCTTTATATCTTAGCATATCTACAAATCACTACTAATATCTTTATATCTTTGCAGCCCTTTGGTTTAATAACATCAACAGGTTCCAGCAAACTAACTCTTGGCAACTTTATTAAGTTCAACCAACATATCTCTTGCACAAAGAAGTGCAAACAACACTGTAGTCTAGCAACCTACTGTTGTCTAGCCCCATTCTAGTATGTAACCACTAGGAAATCATATCACTAACCAGACCATTAGTCGAACCCATCCCAATTACTCTAGTCCATATACAGTTGTAAAGGATTGGCGAACAAACCATATACTGTCCACATTAAATTTATTACTGAATTCATCTAGGAGATATTTATCCCTAGCTTATAATGTAACACCCATGTGTAGGTAAGGCACAAACCCAGGAAACTTTGTTTTAGTTCCATTGCATTTGCCTACAAAGAAGACACCAGCCCAGATCCAGCATTCCCAAAATGGCCAGGATTCTCCATCGCCCATTCCAATCCAGCCCTTATCCAATACCCAGGGACTCCAAACCTTCCTCCTCCAAATGGTGATATCACCAATTTTGACATGGCAATTGCTGAAGCAATTGCAGATTGACTTGTCCCTCACCTATCCCTTACCTTAAAAGAAAGTAGTTGTTCCTCCTCTTTTCTTCTCTTTTCCCTATAAACTGTTTTATTCTCTTCTACCTATCATGTCTTTCCCTTTCTTTGTTCCTGCTCTTCTTCTTTTTCTTTCACCTTTACAACATTGCATCTGCATTCAAGCCCTTAGTCATGTACTTAGGTTGTGCAATAGTCCAGGAATGTTTCAATCCATAACTTTATGTATTTTTTACTTCTATGTCCTTATCATCAAGATACTTCTCAAGGGTGATCTGGGCGAACCTGTCAGCCTTCTTTTCAAATCAGGACAAGACTATAATATATCAGAGCTTGTTGGACTTTTATGTTTGGGCATCAACCCACAACCTCAATTTGACCCACCAAAGACAGAAGGTGGATCTGTCATCATCCCATTCCTCAAGGTCAGCAATTTTCTTGGTAATATTAGACTTTTCCTTGTCTATGTTTAAATTGGCGAGATGGGCAATGAGGTCATTGAGGTCAACTGTGTAAGACATATTTAACTATAGGTTTGAGAAGGGAAAAGAGGTGAAGGTATGAGTGGAAGTAAGGGATACCATAGAGTGCGAAGGCAGAAGTATGGTGGCAGGTTTGTTGCTTGTTGTGAGAAGGCCAATAGACCTTTCTGGAATAGGATTGGGACAGAATCTTGAATCTTCTTTCAGCTGCTTACTATGTGGACTTTTTCAACCACACTCTGGGCAATCTACAAACTTGCTGACATAAAAAGTACTTCTTTGATCAAAGGTAATATCTTCTTCTCTGATGACAGTTTCAAAGGTGGCTACAGTGACCTATTGTAAAGATCAAAATGAGAATATGTGGAAGAACCAGAAATGCCTGGCTATGGTGATGGAAATACTATCCTCATTAGATGTGACATTTACAGGTATTCACATGAACCTGGCCACACCAGTGTAGTGACACACAAACTGCTTGACCTCAGCAAATGACATCCAAAAATAATGTTATCCATATTTAAACAGCAAACAACTGTATAAGATAGCATGGGGTGAGTGCTAGTCCCATCACTGTCAAGTGGTGATAACTCTATATTCTCTTAGCTCTGGGATCCAAGTATTGTGTATAAAAGTCTAATCCAAGTGTTACAAACTATCACAAATGACAGAAACAACCACAAGGCTCAGACAATATTTGCAGGATACACAACTCCTGGCTCAATGAAAGTAGAGGGTATGGGGGTCTTTTCTGAACAACTCAGTCTACAATGACCAAAGGCCAAGGCAATGACTATTGAGGTAAACAAAATGGATTAGATTGGGAAGTCCAGTTGCAAAGTGTTTACCTTTATATGTTATAGGAATGTACACAGACCATGTTATGCATGAGAGTAATTACTAGATATAGATAAAGTAAAAAAGCATTCATATGAATACAATAATAAAGATGAACATGAGAGTTGATGAAGAATAGAAGATGAGAGAGTTGACTAACCTGTGCCAACTCCAGTCCTTCTTCATGTATATTGCAACTCTGGACCTCCAGAGTTCTCTCCCTTTTTCATCTATCTTGTAATGTTCATTTCCAATACTCACATACCTTCATCATCCCTGCATCTCATATTCCCCATTCTTCCTGCATTTTATATCTCCATTCTCCCTGACCTTTCATCTCTGTCTCCCCCTAGTTACCCATCTTCCCTTCTCATTACCTATCCTCAAAAATACTAATACTCCAAAAATACTCAGAACCTTCAGACTTTAGTACTTCATCTTCTGTTTCACCTCCATATATAAAGACCTGTATCTAGCCTTGTATTTTAGCTAGATTATCAACTAAAATTACTGACTTAGATTCCCAACTACAATTATCAACTTAAACTTTTTGATCAACTCTAATCCTATTGATTCCCTCCAAATCTTCTCCAAATCTTCACTTCAAAATGCAAGGACCCAATCAACAGCAAGGGCACACTGTTATTGTTAAGACCAGGTCAACTCTGGTATGAACTCCAAAACTCTGGAGTTATGTCCAAGGGAAGAGATGGAACTTTGACTTCACTATATGTGGTGCGCCCTTATCAGAGTCTGGTGTCTTGGATTTGTGGAGACAGTCAGAGATGGTCAGAGGTGGACCAAGGATTGGTGACAGCCCGAAGTTGATCAGAGGTAGGTCAGAGATGAGTCATCAAGACTCAGACAGAGGTTAACAGAGGTGGAGGTGAGTCTAAGATGATATTCGAACTAAAATACAAGCCCTATTGGTATGACTTTATATATGGAGTAAAAATAGGAGATGGAGTAGTAAAGTCTAGGGGTCTGAGTACTTTCAAGGGTAAGAGTATTTTCTAGGATAAGTAACAAGACAGAGGAATATGGCTGAAAGGGTTAGTGGATTATTATGACAAAGTCAGGGAGGACAAAGATGATAGAGTACAGGGTAGACGGAAGTGAAAAGGTATTGGAAATACACTATACAGGATATATAAGATGGAGAGAGAACTTCAGAGGTCTGGAGTTGCAATGTAAACAAAATAGGTCCAGAGTTGGCACATAGAGCGCTGAAGTTGCCAGAGTTGGACTTATGTGAATTTTAGGATATGATAGTTATGAACTATCATAAATAACAACTCAAACCACAAGGCTTGGAACTACTTTGCAGCATACATGACTATTGGCTCAAGAATGAGGATAGATGGATCTTTTCCAAACAGCTCAGTCTATAATAACCAAGAAAACCAAGGCAATAACTATATAAGATGAACAAAGTGGATTAGACTGAGGTTTCCAGCTGCAAGTATCTAGTTTATATATGTTATAAGAGTGCACACAGATGTTAAGACCATGCCAATGATTTCTGGGTATAATTCTAGAACTCCAAAGTTGGTAGAGATAAGGATCTTGGCTTCACCGTATGTGGTGCACCCTTGCTGTCGATCAGGTCCTTGTATTTCGGAGTGGAGGTTTGGAGGTGATTTGAAGGGAAACAATAAGGTCAGAGGTGATCAATATGAATTGGAGGTGAACAGAAGGTTTATAACTGGAAGTCAAAAGTCGGTAGTCTGAGTCAATAATCTAACTGAAGTACAAAGCTAGATATGGGGGTTTATATACAGAGGTGAAATGGGAGACGGAGTACCAAAGTCTGGGGGTCTGAGTATTTTCAAAGGTACAAGTATTTTCAAGGGGATAACAAAAAAGATGGATGGATAACTGAGGGAAGATGGAGATAAAAGGTCAGGGAGGACAGAGGTATGGAATGCAGGGATGATGGAGGTATGAGATGCAGGGACGATGGAGGTATGTGAGTATTGGAAATAAGTATTACAGGATAGATGAAAGGGGAAGATAACTCTGGAAGTCTGGAGTTGTGATATATATAAAAAGAGGCTGGAGTTGGCACATAATGTACCAGAAATGTCAGAGGTGTTGGAGGTGTTGGAGATGAACTCATGGATTTACAGGATATGACAACAGACCATGCTATGTGTGAGAGATATTACTACATATAGATAGATGAAAGAAGCATATATGTGAATGACAAGATAGAAATGAATGTGAGAGTTGATAAAGAATAGAAGCAAGATGGAGATTAAAACCATGAGGCATGTCATGTGACTAGGTCTAGACCAGATCAGGTGATGTTTCTCACAATCACATGCACAGGTCATGTGATAAAAAATCTGAAAGTTTAAATCTGAAAAAGTTTTGAAAAAGTTCATATTATAACATGCACCACATATGGTAAAGCCAAAGTCCTTATTCCCACAAACTTTGGAGTTCCAGAGTTACACATGGAGATCATTGACACAGTCTTAACACATAGCCAGTCTACTATTCAACTGACTATCCATTTCAAGGAATAAGAGGTAGTACAATTTGCAAGCCTGATTACATTCTTTTTAGTTGTGCAATAAAATTGAGTTATATAATCTATGTATCTAGTGAACTAAGTAAATCATTAGCCTAAATTCCAGCAAGCCTGGAATATTTGAATATCTAACATCTTAGCATATTGTTGGATTACTATTAACATCTCAAAATCTCTATGTTCTCTTAGTAAACTGACATCAACAGAAACAATTAGAATTTATCAAAGCAATCTTGGTGATTTTGCCAATTCTTGCTAAACAAGTTACATGTACAAACAAGTACAAACAAACCCAATACATAGCACTCCACTAGCACTATCTAGTACAATTCTAAGTGCATAATCACGAGTGAATCACATTACTAACCAGACTACTAGTTGAAGCCATCTCAATTTTTCAATCTATATATACTTGTAGAGGATTGGTGAACAAACCATGTTACTATTTACACTAAGTTTACTACCAACTCCATCTAATAGATCTAGATACTGATTTCATCTAGGAGACATTTATTTCTATGTAGCTAATAGTGTAAATATTTATAGGTAGCATCAGCAAAACCCTTATTTTAACACAGTGCTACAGTAAGTACAGTCTATTACAGTGGCTACAGGAACAAATAATGTTTGTCCTACAGCAACAAAATTCACTTTTAAACTTTTTTATGTTACTGTAAAATAGGGAACCTTATTGTACACTGTGTAACTGTGTGTTAAGACCGTGCCAATGATCTCCATGTATAACTCTGGAACTTCAAAGTTTATGGGAATAAGGACTTTGGCTTCACCATATGTGATGCATCCTTGCTGTTGATCAGGTCCTTGTATTTCAGAGCAAAGGTTTGGAGGAGATTTGAAGGGGATCAATAGAATCAGAGTTGATCAGAGAGTCTAAGTTGATAATTGTAGTTGAGAATCTAAGTCAGTAATCTTAGTTGATAATCTAGCTAAAGTACAAGGCTAAATATGAGGCTTTATATACAGAGGTGAAATAGGAGACAAAGTACTAAAGTCTGGAGGTTCTGAGTATTTTCAGAAATACAAGTATTTTTTAGGATAGGTAACAAGAAGGGAGATGGGTAATTTGTTATAATATTGAACATTTTCAAACTTTTCAGACTTGCATTCTTTTCTTTTCCAGTCACGTGATCTGTGCATGTGACCGTGGTAACCCTCACATGACCAGGTCTAGAACTAATGATGTCATACCATGAGGTGACCTCGCCCTTTTAATTTCCGCTCTTCTCACACAGTCCCTTTAATTTCCGTTATCTCTCTCTCACGTTCGTGGAACCACTTAGTCTATTTATAGTAATCTCTCTCACACATAGCATGGTCTGTGCGCGTGCCTGTACAATATATAAAGTAGCACTCTGCGACTGGTATTCCCAGTCTAATCCATTTTTGTTCACCACTATAGTCATTGCCTTGGTCTTTTGACCATTGTAGACTGTGTTGAGCGGAGAAGACCCCCATACCCTCATCTCCTTGAGCCAGGAATAGTGTATCCTGCGAGCATTGTCCGAGCCTTGTGGATTGACTAGATGTTTTGGCGATAAGTCATAATATAATTAAAGGGAGATAGAGATGAAAGGTCAGGAAGGATAAAGATATAGAATGCAGGGAGGATGGGAGGTATGAGATGCAGGGATGATGGAGGTATGTGAGTATTGGAAATGAATATTATAGGATAAATGAAAAGGGGAGAGAACTCTGGAGGTCCAGAGTTGTGATATACATGAAAGAGGGCCAGAGTTGGTGCATAGTGTGCCAGAGGTGTCAGAGGTGTCAAAGATATTAGAGGTGGACTCATGGATTTATGGAATATAACACTATGCAGCACTATATAGCACTATACAGTACTTGAGTGTTTTGCTAATGAGGTAAAGCATAAGTCTGGGAAATATTTTTCAGTTCCATTGCATTTGCCTATGAAGAAAACACCAGTGATGGCCAAGTTGAGTCAAGTTATGGTAACACCGCCAACAGTAGTCCATTTATTATAATGAAAATCCTCATCATCAGGGACTGTAGATACAAATTGTCCTAGTATTGTCAAAACAATAGCACTACTTTTTGCCATAGAGTTTGCAAACTTCTCTTGCTAGGTGACCAGATCTCACTCCTTGGTGAATGAAAGACATCAGTGAAATGACTTTTTCACTGTTGACAGTCTTTGCCTTACCACACAAGCAAATCAATATCAATGGCCATAAAAATGATGTTAGATGGTGTAAATTGATGCAAAAAACAGTTATGTATTTTTTAAGATCAAGTTTATAGGAAGAATCTTTTGGTCATTTCCTATCTAGCTCTAGCCAGTTAGATACCTTGCTAGGTGGGTCTGGAACAGTCTGGCCAGAGCTATCTAGCTGAAGGTTGTTTTGCTGATGGAGTGGTCTCCCTGTCACTACATCATGGTATGACTATTCAGTGGTGATAAGTGTTATGACTACCCGGGGTAGAAGTAATCGCAAGGGGCCTTCGATGGCAAGGAGTTGGGTTGGGAGCCAACGATGCAGTACTTCCGACGTGGGGATTCCTCTGGCAGTGGTAGTCGAGGGGATTCCTTGAAGGTATCAACAAGCGGGTGGCGAGTTGATCAAAGAGTTGCTTGGGAAGCAACGATGCAGTCTCCTCATTGTGGGGATTCCTCCAACAATGATGTCAAGGGTATCGATGAACTGGGAGGTAAGTCGATTGAAGAAGCGATCTAGGGGTTTCCTAACCGCGGGGTGAGCAAGACGAGAGAAGCAAATAGATTGCTAGATGACGAGATACAAGGTAGCTCAAAGGAGGTCTAAACTAGTGATCGTAGTTGTACTCAAGTCGAATTTATACTAAGTCTCCTCATGCACAGACCGTAGTAAGAAATGTGAGGAAGACTATAAAAGAAAGGGTTATGTGTTACGGATCAAAAGGAAGACGCATAACGGAATGGAAAGAAGCCTGAAAAGGAAGGACACGTAATGATGAAGAGCGGAACACGCGGCTGATGTATCGCGGGAGAATCAACAAGACAAATAAGGCAAGAGGAAGCGCCACGGGTACGGAGGGAGTCGAAGAAGTCCAAGGCGAAGAAAAGGAATAAAGTCCAGCGGATGTCCTAGGATATGGCATATGAGAGGACCTAGGACTGATGGTAGTATATGGATTGAGCAGAGGCGAAAGAGAAGTATGAAGAAAAGGAAAAGTTGTAACATTACCCCTATTGTAGAGTCAAGACCATGGCATAGACAAAGATAATTCAGCCATGAGAGCGCATAGCAGCTCGACCATGGGGGAATCAGTAGAGAACGGGGCCGCCAACTGGGGAGCCTGTGATGTTACCGTAACTGGTGTCATCAATACAATCTTCCTCGTCAAAGTAGTTTCGGTCGACAAGGGGAGAAGGGAATCGATGACGTGGGAAACGTTGGAGGACGGGGAATGAGTGACAAGGGACTGGAGGGGTGCCTTGTCTACAGGAGGAACCAGTTCCACAATGGGAACGGCGTTGTCCAGAGGAGGATGATGAGGTGGACGATTGGGTAGATGAGGATGTAGACAAGAATTGCCTGGGAGGCGGAACACGCCTTGGTGGTAGGGAGGCGGTGCGACGGCGGAGGGGGCAGCGGGTGAGAATATGCCCAGGGGCCCACCAGAGACAGGTCATGTATTGGTGCACGGGATAATCACGTTGAAAGTGGCCGATGTGGCCGCAAGTAAAGCATTGTTCCCTGGTGCAGGGGTGTGAGTCTGGGAGTGGGAGGTGACCGTCAGCGCCAGTCCAGGCGCTTTCGATTCATTGCATAAGGCGGTCTTCCTCAGACCCGAGTGGAGTCGAGGAAGTGGAGGGGATGGTTGGCGTGGTTGGGGCCAGAGTAGTGTGAAGAATAGTGGCCGGTTCGGCCAGGGGAGGTCTTTCGACCTTGGCTAGGGAGACTGTTGGAGTTGCACATTGGCGAGTGTGACAGTGTTCAACGGCCAGCGCCTCATAGAGTTCCCTGGTGAGGGGACGAGTTTGGGTGGCCATGGCCAGGAGGTATCGCCGCATGTCACGTAGTAGGGTGAGCATGCTGAGTTGATGGAGAGTGACTAGCAGGTGAGACTGTGCCTGCATAGCGTCTTGGTATATGAATTGGGCGACATACGACTAATTCGCGTTGGCAGTGGGAGTATGGGCGAGGGTGATGATGTTTAAGTTGGCCAGGTAGGTACTATACAGGGCGTAGAGGGGGGATGTGGAGTCGAGGTAACAGTCAAGAGTGGTCACTAGACCAGGGTCGGTGATAAGCTCGGTGAGCTCACGGATCTCAAAGATGGTAGGAGGACCATCGCTGAGACAGTACGCGGTGGTCGGGACATCTATGGAGAGAGGGGCTTGTTCAGTATCATATACAGGGCTGTCTGCATGCTCCACAGGAGGAGTAGGAGGGCGTTGTGCAGCAGCGTCAGGGACGGTAAGACTATCATAGGGAATAAGTGGGGAAGAATGTGCGAAAGAAGGAGAAGAAGGAATCGGAGGAGACGACGCATCACGATCTTCCGGGAATAAGGTCTGATTGTTGTGAGGCGGAGACGGAATGGCGAGAGGTGAGGTGAAGCTAGGAGGTACCTGGTATCGTTCATAGATCTGGATGATGGTGAGAGTCAAGTGGGGAATTTCTTCAGTGGGGGTGAATTCAATGGCCATATTAGTTCTGAGGAGACGAAGAGAAGACAGAGGGGAAGAGGATTTTATATGCTTGGAGGGCGGAGTCCACATTAGTTAGGTGCCTCTCTAGAACCCAGGAGTTTTCTTCGGTCGTATACCCTTTTCAACAGATCAAGAAGGAATGCCATCCTTTTGATCCTTTATGCTTGATGATCTTTTCTATTTCATATTCTTCTTCGCCATCTATTAAGTCCGGGGGAGGTGCAGGGTAGTTAGCCCCATGAGTGTCGTTCTCTCGGTAAGGCGAGAGGAGAGATGCGTGGAATACTGGATGGATCTTCCAGGCCTTGGGGAGGCGCAGTTGATATGTGATCAGGGACAATACCTTGGTGACAGTAAAAGGTCCCTCTCATTTAAAGGCGAACTTGGGATTTGCAATGGAACATTTCAAATTCTGTGCCTCGAGCCATACCCTATCCCCTAGGGCGAAGGGTTTGAAATGTCGTCTAGTTTGGGCTGACATGGTTTGACATGCCAGCTCATGGGAGGCCAGGGCCTCATCTCAGGCAGCCAAAAGCATCTTCAAGCGGTCTTCTACTGCGGGGAGGTCCGAATTGGCAATGATCAGCAGAAGGGCGTGGGGTTCATATCCCATCATGAGGAAGAAAGGGGATTTGCCTGTGACGGAATGGGGGCGGTGGTTGTGAGTGAATTCGGCATGGGAGATTGAATCTGCCCATAACCCTGGGTTGGATCCGCAGTAGATGCAAAGGTAAGTCTTGACTTCTTGGTTTATGTGTTCGGTTTCTCCATCGGTCTGTGGGTGGTATGCGGTGGAGAGGGATAGGTCGTATTGCAGTAGTCTCCCCAGCTCATGGGCGAATGAACTCACGAACTGGGGCCCTTGGTCGGAGATGATTTTGTCGTAGAGACTGAAGTGAAGGAAGACTTTGTGGAAAAAGAGGGCGGCTACACCCTCGGCGGTGATGGATTTCTTGATAGGGCATAAAATTACCCCCTTTGTAAGCCCGTGGTTGACCACAACCAAGAATGAATCAAAGCCAGAGGAGGAGACCAGGAGGTCAGTGATTAGATCACAGGAGATTTGTTGGAACGGGCAAGACATGGAGGATTTAATCGGAGTGAGGGGAGGAACGGAGGGATGAGTATTGGATTTCGCCTGTTGACAGGTGGCGCAACCTTCAACATAGCGACGGACATAGGCGGTGAGGCTGGGCCACCAAAATTCGGTGGCAACGAGCTGACAAGTTTTGAGAAAGCCGGGGTGACTGGCGGTCTCGTGATCATGACAACGTTGTAAAATGGAGCGACAAAGGAAATCGTCAGCGGGGACATAGACGCGACCTTGATAGGTAAGGATACCGGCATCGAGCTGCCAGTCGGTGAGGCAGAAGCGGAACGCAGGAGGAATTTCCTCGTTCATGGACTGAAGGGCCTAGCAAACCAGGGTGTCGGATTCTGAGGACTCTTTGATCCGCTCGTGAAGGGTGGCATCAATAGTATTAATAAAGAGAGAAGGCGGGAGAAGAGTTACGCCTTCATTATCAAGATCGGATGTAGGGAGGAGATCTGGACGCTGAGATAGGGCGTCGGGGCCGGCAAGTTGTGTGCCGGGAACGTGGATCATTTTGAGATTGAAGTTGGCAAGGTCGATAAGCCAACGGGCTTGGCAGCGATTGAGGATTTGCGGTTGCTGAAAGTATGTAAGGTTCTTGTGATCCATGAATGCTTGAATGGGGAAAGCTGAGCCGTGGAGGTAATGGCGCCACGCTTTCAAACCGCAGATCACAGCGAGGAGTTCTCTGTCATAAATGTCATAGTTTTGTTCTGCAGGAGAGAACGACTGAGAGATATAAGAACAAGGATGCCATTCTCCGTTGGTGTCGGTCTGGAGAAGGATACCTCCAGAAGCGTATTTGGAAGCGTCAGTGGCGATGGCGAAGGGAGCGGAGAGATTCGGCATTTGTAATACTGGTTTCTTTAGGAAGAGTGCTTTGAGAGTGTCGAAGGCAGAGGTGCAGGTGGAGGACCAGGACCACGAACTAAGCTTTTTGGTGAGGTCTATGAGGGAACGAGTGATATTAGAGTAATCTGGAATAAAACGACGGTAGAAATTGGCAAAGCCAAGGAAAGATTGGACATCCTTGACGGTGAAGGGGACTGGCCAGGAGGCGATGCTGTCAAGCTTGACGGGGTCCATGGTGAGTTGTCCAGGTTTGACAATCATTCCGAGATATTTGACTTCGGTGGTGGTGAACTTGCATTTTTCAAGTTTGAGATGTAAGTCGAGTTCCGTCATGCATTGAAGAACGCGTTTAGTTCGTTCCGTATGTGTTGCCTCGTTGGGAGAGGCAATGAGGAGGTCATCCATGTAGATGACTAGCCATCCTTCGGCAATCATGTCACGGAAGAAATCGTTCATGAATCTCTGGAAGGTAGTGGGTGAGTTACAGAGGCCGAAAAACATTACGGTTGGCTCAAAAAGCCCCTTATGGGTGATAAAGGCGGCCTTCCATTGGTGTCCGTCCTTGATTCAGACGTTGTTGTATCCTCACTGAATGTCAAACTTGGTGAAGACCTTGGCATCGCGGAGTTTGTCGATAAGATTAGAGACAAGAGGCAGGGGGTATGCATCACAAACAGTATGCTCGTTGATGTATCGATAGTCTTGGCAGGAGCAAAGGCCGCCGTCTTTCTTTTTGACGAAGAAGAACGGAGATGCTTGTGGGGACTTAGAGGGGCAGATCTTACCGCAATCTAGATTTTCCTGTAAAAAGGACTTGGTGGTGGTGCGTTCCTCGGGTGCGAGGGGATAGAGTTTCCCGATCTTCGGAGTAAAGGAATCTTTGAGGTTAATTTCGTGGTCGTAGGGCCGCGAGGGGGGTACATGGTCGGTGGCTTCCTTTGAAAAGATGGAAGTGAATTCGGAGTATTCTGCTAGGAGAACGGGTTTAGGTTTCTTCTTCTCAGCAGCCATGGCAAGTTCAGTAGCCTGGGTAAGGCATCCGATCACAGGAGATCCTTTCGGTATATATCGAGATCCACTTTTAATGATGGGGAACATGATCTGGATGTCGTTGTCGTGCTGGCAGTGGGCAGAGGGGTCTCTCCATTCGTTATATTTGAATAGATGGGAGTGTGTGACAGAGTCGACGTGGATGTGTCGTGGAGCGCGGGGTGGTGGTTTCCAGAATTTGGACGAGTGACAGTCGTAATCCGTCGAATACAAGGCATAGAGTTCTTTCGACTGGTTGAGACTTTCGGAAAGTGAAAGAGTCTGTTTGGTCCAGTTGATGGTGGGGTTGGTTTCTTTCAACCAGGGGAGTCCGAGGAGGACATTGTCATGCCAAAGGGACATGACCATGAAGTTTACTTGTTGTGCTATTCCCTCAATATTGAGGAACAGCGAGTAGGAGTATCGGATAGTGCCTTTCTTGTTGAGCGAGTTATCGGCATTCTGGGCATAGATAGGTTTGTCAAGCTTCATGAGAGGAAGCTTGTGCTTTCGGGCAAAGTCCCAGTCGATACAGGAGATGTCGGCTCCACTATCGATGAGGATGCGGGTGTCGATGGCTTTCAGTGTGTGCGAGGGTACGATTACTTGAATGGGGATTTGCATTGCCTTGGTAGTGGACGTTACAAGTACAGATGCACACATTGGAGAAGAAGGGGAGACTTACATCAAAGAAGTTCCCCTATTTAAAAATCCATCTTCTTGAATCTCACCCTCCTGACCGCTAGGACGTCTTCATCGTCATCGTCTATCTCTTGAAGACAAGGGAGATCTTCATCGTCATCCTGACCGATTGCCTTTATGACCGGTTTGGCAGCTGTAAAAGTGGGGCAGGCAGGGGAGGAGTGGCCGGGTTTACGGCATCTGAAACAAAGTTTCTTCTTGATACAATGCTTCCTTTCCTCCGGAGTCATCTTTGGTATGCAAATGACATCTACATCCATCGCATCAGGGTCTTTGGCAGGGGTCCGGAAGGGAGAGGAGAAGTTCTGATGAGGTTGGTATGATGGTCGGGAGTATCAGTGCGATAACTCAGCAGCATGATCCCATTGGGTCTGGAAGTGAACAGCTTTGTCATACCATACCTCGATGGTGGAAGGAACTTTCTTCATAGACATGATCTTCCTCATGAGGGCAGGGGGAAGTCTGGAAGCGAAGTAAGAGATCAGGACATTATCGTCCTGGACCTGGGATGTAGCGACTTTGTTCTTGAACTCAGCGATGTACGAGTTGAGCGAAGGGTTGTAAACGCTGTTCTTTCCAATAAGAATGTGTTTGGTGGTGAGCCAGATGATAGCATTGTTGACCGTGTCGTGGTGTTCAAACACGGTCTTGAAAGCTTTGACAAAGTTTTCCCAAGTGCCAATGGTTGCAACGCCTCCGTTAATGGTAGACATGCGATAGGTAGAAGCCCAGGTGAGGGTGGTCCCTTAGTCATAAAAGACAGGGCAAAGGTGACCTTCTTAGGGTCAGTGTTGTATGTGGCGTCGTTCACCGTGATGTAAAACAAGACGGTGTTCAACCAAGGTATGGCTTTGTCATAAAAGCCATCAAAGATCTCGGGGGCGCCAAGGCGGAGCTCAGTGGGACGGGAGGACATTACCGGCGAGGACGGAGGTAGGGATGGAAGAGGGGGAGGACGAATAGGAGTACTAGCAAGAGGGCTAGCGGTAGAAGGAACAGCGCGAGTGGGACCAAGAGCGGAAGGATGAGAGGACTGAGTAGGAGTTGGGGACGAGGGAGTGGTAACTGGTTCGGAAGAGATAGTGAGGCGGTGGGAGAGGTTGTAGGCTAGACTATGGTCTCGTCGGTCAGCAGCTTGGTCGTGGAGAGTGTTCTCGATATAGGTCTCGAGATCGTCTGGTTCTTGATCTTCTAAGTGGGTGGATTTGTCCGATTCCTCAGGGGAAGAAGGTTCAGCAGGCGCGGGACGGTAAAGTCCCCAAGTGGGGTGGTTATGCTGAGGATGAATAGTGGAGGCTTACGCGGTGGTAGCCTCAACTAGAGAGTTTAGACTTTTTGTTACGACTACCTGGGGTAGGAGTAATCGCAAGAGGCCTTCGATGGCAAGGAGTCAGGTTGGGAGCCAACGACGCAGTACTTTCAACGTGGGAATTCCTCCGGTGGTGGTAGTCAAGGGGATTCCTCGAAGGTATCAACAAGCGGATGGCGAGTTGATCAAAGAGTTGCTTGGGGAGCAATGACGCAGTCTCCTCATTGTGGGGATTCCTCCAACAATGATGTCAAGGGTATCGATGAACCAGGAGGTAAGTCAATTGAAGAAGCGATCTAGGGGTTTCCTAACCGCGGGGTGAGCAAGACGAGAGAAGCAAATAGATTGCTAGGCGACGAGATACAAGGTAGCTCAAAGGAGGTCTAAACTAGCGATCATAGTTGTACTCAAGTCGAATTTATACTAAGTCTCCTCACGCACAGACCGTAGTAAGAAATGCGAGGAAGACTATAAAAGAAAGGGTTATGCGTTACGGATCAAAAGGAAGACACATAACGGAATGGAAAGAAGCCTGAAAAGGAAGGACGTGTAATGATGAAGAGCAGAACACGCGGCTGATGTATCGCGGGAGAATCAACAAGACAAATAAGGCAAGAGGAAGCGCCACGGGTATGGAGGGAGTCGAAGAAGCCCGAGGCGAAGAAAAGGAATAAAGTCCAGCAGATGTCCTAGGATATGGCATATGAGAGGATCTAGGACTGATGGTAGTATATGGATTGAGCAGAGGCGAAAGAGAAGTACGAAGAAAAGGAAAAGTTGTAACAATAAGCAAATCTTCAACTTTCACACTTGAAGGCACATAGTTAGGTGAGAGAGTGGAGGCTAAGGACTCACTAATAGCCCAATGATGGGGAGTCACTGGGTTAAGTTCCAGATTCATAGCAATGCTATGCAAGGCATAGTGATGCATTGTCAAATTTGGTTTTTGATTGGTAAAAATAGTATTTTTTCTGTAGTTTGGATCATCAGGGTGGGTCTAGTGTTGTACATGGCCCAGCTTGGCTTGAAAGCCCTGGCTCTGGCTTGTGAAAATAGCAGGCTGGGCTACCCATAGGGGCTCAGGCTTGGCTCAGGCTTGGCTCTGGCTCAGGCCAAAGCTTTAGTATACTATGCACAACAAAAACATGTAGGCTAGTTGAACAAAACCATAGGAACATCATCTCCTTCATCTACATCATCTAGATCCATTGTCATATCCCAAAATTCGTACAAGTCCAACTCCGGCAACTCCGGTGCTCTACGCGCCAACTCCAGACCTATTTTGTCTATATCACAACTCCAGATCTCCGGAGTTGTCTCTCCATCTCATATATCCTGTATAGTATATTTCCAATCTCTTTTCACTTCCGTCTACCCTGTATCCTGTCATCCCCATCTTCCCTGACTTTGTTGTAGTAACCCGCTGACCCTTTCAGCTACATTCCTCCGTCTTGTTACTTACCCTAGAAAATACTCCTCTCCTCGAAAATACTTGTATCCTCGAAAATATTTGGACCCCCGGACTTTACTACTCCATCTCCCGTTTCTACTCCGTATATAAAGTCGTACCAATAGAGCTTGTACTCTAGTTTGAATATCATCTTAGACTCATCTCCACTTCCGTTGACTTCTGTCTGAGTCTTGATGACTCTTCTCTGACCTTTCTCTGATCGACTTCAGGTTGTTCCCAACCCTTGGTCTACCTCCGACCACCTCCGACCATCTCCGCAAATCTGAGACACCAGACTCTGACAAGAGCACACCACATACGGTGAAGCCAAAGTCCTATTCCCTTCCCTCAGACAAAACTCCGGAGTTCTGAAGTTCATACCGGAGTTGACCCAGTCTTAACATCCATAGACTCATCTACAAGCCCCACCAATTTATCTCAGCCCTCACCTCCACCCTTTTCCTGGGATCCTGACAAAACAAAACCAATATCATTGATTTCCACAATCTTTGACAGCACTGACAGGTCCTCATGGAAGAGCAAATCATGGCAGATAAGACATTTGAGACACTGGAGGGCCTCAACAATGTCACCTTTGAAGCAATTGCAGCATTTGCTGATGATAATTCCAGTAGACAGGAATGCTCATTCACTAGAAATGGAGGTGGCCATAACAGAGAAGTAATCACAAGCAAGTGATATCCAGACTGGATATCAAGCAGCATTAACCCCCCACCATTGGACAATTGACATACTGGGTACAAGCTGGTTTTTTGAATTGAGGTAGTCATAGAACTTGTCATACCAGGCTTCATAGGATGTTGATGCCATGCCTAAATCCTCTGCACCATCATTATTATCCTCATTAGAAAGCTTACATAAGAGCTGGCCAATTTTCCCATATGCAGACACCAATGGCATGGGTTGTGATGCCTTCAGAAGTTTTATTCCACTGGCATTCAACTCTAAATGGTGTTTTCAATACTATGAATTGGTCAGTCAATGTGGAGCAAGTCTCAGTTAAGAAAACAAGTTATGCACCACATCTTCTGCCTGCTTCAGTGCCTTTTCATAGAGCTCCTTCCTCCAGTACTTTCATATGTGGTTGCCTTTTTATACAGAATCAAGCATTTCAAAAAAAAATTAGTAGTTATCAACAACACATTTGGTCTGTACTTACACATTGCAATAGTGTAAAGCTTGTTGATAGATGTCCAATCATAGTAGTTGGCAATTTTATTTACCCCTGCTTCAAGCACAGGCCAAAAATCATAGTATTTAGCCTTGGTGAATCAGCTATCCCAGGCCATGTGTAATGCTTCAAGTGTGGGGAGAGCAAGGTGAACAGCAGGCCCAGAATCAGATGAGAAAGATTATTGAGCTTTCTTGAACTTGCCCAAGAGGGTCAATAGAGTTCAGATCTAATCCCACTCAGTGTCAGAGAGCTGGAGATCAAGAAGCTGTTTTTGTTGCTCCCAGTCCTTCTCTGCAACAGCCATCCCACAAATGAATGTGTCAACATCCTACATAATATAATGGTTAGTGACCTTATCAACAAATGTAGTGCACACTTACCTCTTTAAGTGTATCCAAGCGCTCCAGTATAACATATGTTGAGGACCACCTTATCGACATGTTAAGCAGGAGCTGAAGTGGTTGCTTGCAGGGTAGGTGATTAGGTTTATCTTGAAGCTGAATTTGTTAGAATAGCTCCTTCCATTTGGCTGAGGAGCACTCCTGTTTTACTGAATAGTCAATAAAGAGATAGATATACATTATGATGTGGCATGATTACCTTTATATAGACTGAACATATCACACCGACTTCGTCATGTTCAGTGCCATGGTGTGCAATAAGGTTGGTGTTGGGCTCTTATGGATTGTACACCTTTAATTTACTATGGATGCTCAACAGAGCCTGTATTGCTAGATTGACAATATGTGCAAGGCAACTATAAACTAGTTGGTTGAAAAGCTACATAGTAGATCAAAAAGCACTTACCACACTCATCTTTTCCTATGGTTCTATTGTTTCCCAGTCTCTTTTTCAATATGCTGACTTAATTCTATTATTGTTGTGTTCATGTTGCTTGCATTGTCACAGGTTACATGGCCAATCTGTGAAATAGAGTTAGCAATAATTAGTATTTTACAGTAATTATTATACTTTGTGCACAATTCCAAGCCATGCAGCAATTTTGTAAAGGGCTTGTCCAAGACATGCACCATTATGTACACTATTCATTTGTGTGAAGCTCAAGAGGGCTGTCTTGATTTTCCAGCATCCAAATCTCGCTTCCTCAATCCATGATCCTATTACTGCAAAATATGTGTTTATGTTTGATGCCTGCCAGGCATCATACATAAGGTTAATTTGACCCTTAATATTGTCACTCTACTCTCATGAATTTTAGTGCAGCAATGTGGCAAGATGAATACATACCAATAGTTTGGCTCAAAGCTTAATCATTTGGTGTTTGAATGTCTGGATGATGATGGCACAGATGGCCCTTTGATTTGGAATTTTCATGCCATTTGTAGCATGCACAGCAATGTCAATCATATGTCTAAACATGGGGTGTTTCAGAGCCAAGATGGGCTCATGCAACATTAGAATGAAATGAAAGTCTCAAGTGTTTCAAACATGACCTACCTGATTTGTATTGACAAGCCACTAAATAGCAGCTTCATGGAATAATTGATCACTATATAGGGTCGGTTTTGGCTTTGCAATGATAGGTTGAAGATGGTAATCAAGTTGCATCTGTTGATTCACAGCAGCACTTTCCTTACAATCCTTGGATAGCATGGAAATGAAGTCATTTTCCTTTGCCCACTTCAAATACTCTGCCTGTATTGCACATGAATATCATCAGCCAATGAATAAATGGATTGACACACCTGGTGGCATAAGTCCATGTGGCATCAACAGGTAGTGACTTCAGCTACTAGGAAAGTGTGCTGTGCAGAGCTGTCATATCCCAAAATTCGTACAAGTCCAACTCCGGCAACTCTGGCGCTCTATGTGCCAACTCCGGACCTATTTTGTCTATATTGCAACTCCAGATCTCTGGAGTTGTCTCTCTGTCTCATATATCCTGTATAGTGTATTTCCAATCCCTTTTCACTTCCGTCTACCCTGTATCCTGTCATCCCCATCTTCCCTGACTTTGTCGTAGTAACCTGCTGACCCTTTCAGCTACATTCCTCTGTTTCGTTACTTACCCTAGAAAATACTCCTCCCCTCGAAAATACTCGTACCCTTGAAAATACTCGGACCTCCAGATTTTACTACTTCGTCTCCCGTTTCTACTCCGTATATAAAGTCATACCAATAGAGCTTGTACTCTAGTTCAAATATCATCTTAGACTCACCTCCACCTCCATTGATTTCTGTCTGAGTCTTGATGACTCTTCTCCGACCTTTCTCTGATCGACTTCGGGTTGTTCCTAACCCTTGGTCAACCTCCGACCACCTCCGACCATCTTCGCAAATCCGGAACACCGGACTCTGACAAGGGCACACCACATACGGTGAAGCCGAAGTCCCATTCCCTTCCCTCAGACATAACTCCAGAGTTCCAGAGTTCATACCAGAGTTGACCCGGTCTTAACAGTATATTCGAACTCGTACTTGTTCAAGAGTCCACTCACGATGTCTACACGTGTCACTAGATCTAGAACCTGCGCCACAGGCGCCAACACCAACCCATCTCCTCGTTTCAACCCCCTTAGCCTTTTCGGAAATAGTTGTTGAGGCCCCAAACTCATCAACCAATTCTGAAGCTTCTCCACTCGACGCACCCTCATCTCCGCTTCTCAAGAGCGCCCCCACCCACAATCTCCTACTCCAGGAGCACATGTTGTCAAGCTCGACCTCAGAAAAAAAGCTCCTTCTTCTTCCCTATCACCTTCCAGCCGGTGCCCAAGTGAAAGAGTGCCTGGCTTCCATACTCCCTCCAATGACGGCGATCCTCTGGATAACCCCGATTTCCCCAGAGATGACCTGTCAGATGATGACAATTCTGACTTCCTCAGTGATGACGGTAATCACCCCTCCGACTCTGATGACAAGCTCATCCCGCGAGACACCCTCTCTCAGCTCGCAAGTGCCATCAAAGGCCTTGCTCGTTCCTCCCATCGCCCCGCCTCTGAATCTACGCCTTGCACTAAGGTCCGAGAACCAGACCAGTTTGACGGGACGGATCCCTGCAAACTCCGAGTTTTTCTTGTACAGTGCGAGTTGAACTTCCAAGACCGTCCTAAGGCTTTCAGCACGGACCGCGCCAAAGTCACCTTTGCACAGTCCTACCTTAAGGGCATGGTGCTGGAATGGTTCGAACCAGACCTCCTCTAGATGGAAGACCCCAACCTCCGTCTGTTATGGATGGACAACTTCACGGAATTCGTTTCGGAGCTCCAGACCAACTTCGGTCTGCATGACCCCGTCAGAGATGCGGAGCACCAGCTTGACCATCTTTCTATGAAGGATGGTCAGCGAATTAACAAGTATGTGGTTGAGTTTAACCGCATCGCTTCCCAGGTTCGAGAATACGGAGAAGGTGCCCTTTGGCACCATTTCTACAATGGACTTCCTGACCGTATCAAGGATGAAATCTCTTGTGTTGGAAAGCCCCCTACGCTCCCCGACCTCCGCCATCTCGCCCAATCTATTGACGCGCACTATTGGAAGTGCAAGTCCGAGATTACTCGTCAGGCGAAGCCCACTCCGTCCTCCTCTGCCAAACCCTCCGACAAACCCTCCACATCTGCATCCCCTGCCTCTGCTCGTAACTCTGGTAGCTCCAAGGAGTCTAAAGGCAAGGCTGCCTCCACTTCTTCTACCCCTCCGAAACCCAACCTCTCTTCCAAACTCGGCAAGGACGGCAAGCTAACCACTGCCGAATGAAAACGCCACTTTGATGAGAAGCTCTGTATGTTCTGCGGACACGCAGGACACATGGCCAAGGACTGTCCGAGATCTACGTCTTGTGCGTCAAAAGGCCGTGCTGCTACCACTACTCCAGAAGCCAAACCAGAGGCCTCTTCCGAGGCAAAAAAATAGTTCCTGACCTCCATAACTCCGCACAGGAAGGAGGTCGCGGTGATCCCGACTGTGCACCAAAGGAGATTCATCTCAATGCGTCCGCTCTCTCAAATCCCAAGTCGCTCATACCATCAGTTTCTCTCGCTTCCTATCCCATTCCTCCTTTCCCCACACTCGTAGATTCTGGTTCCTCAGATTGTTTCATTGATACTGCATTTGTGAATAAACATAGCCTTTCCACCTACCCCGTGCCTCCGCTTCAGCTTTGGTTATTCGACAGAACCACGAACAGCACCATAACTCGAGCCATCAACCTCTCCGTCCGTTTTCAAACTGGTGATATCACTCTGACGATGCTATACGTCACTCCACTGGATTCCTCTTGTTCTCTTGTTCTAGGACACAACTGGCTCACCCGCCACAATCCATTGATTGATTGGGTTTCGAGCAGTATCTCTTTCTGTGCACCCAAGCAGAGTTTGCCAGTACCCCCGAGCTCCCCTCCACAGCCTCCGGCTGACCCGACTCCATCCGATCTACCCAGTTTCTCTGATCGCAAAGCTCCTTCGATCACAATTATCAGTGCCCCTGTGTTTGCACTGGCCTGTCGCCTTGAGGGTTCTATGCAGTTCAGTATGCAGATCCACCCTAAGGAGAGTGACCTCCGCTCCACCTCCATCACCTCCAAACCTCCTGCCGACCTCGCCAGTGTTCCTTTGGAGTATCACGACTTCACCGATGTCTTCAGCAAAAGCAAAGCCGATACACTCGCTCCACATCGTGAACACGACTTGAAGATTGACTTGGAGGAAGGCACATCACCTCCCATCGGCACTACATACTCCCTTTCTCCCTCCAAACTCGAGTCCCTCCATGCGTTCCTCGATGAGCATCTTGCAATGGGATTCATTCGACCTTCCTCTTCCTCTCACGCCGCTCTGGTCCTCTTCGTCCGCAAAAAGGACGGTTCCCTCCGCCTTTGTGTTGACTTCCGAGGACTTAACAAAATCATGAAGAAAGACTGTTACCCCCTTCCCCGTATCTCCGACCTCCTAGATGCTCTGAGCCATGCCAAGATCTACACCAAAATCAACCTCTGGCATGCCTATCATCTAGTCCACATTACGAAGGGAGATGAATGGAAGACGTCCTTTCAGACGCGCTATGGCTCATATGAGTGGCTTGTCATGCCATTCGGTCTTACCAATGCCCCTGTGGCATTCCAGCGGTTTGTTAACACAGTCTTCGCTGATTTTTTGAACATTTGCGTTATAGTCTACCTAGACGACATCCTCATCTACTCCGCGGACCCCGCCTCTCACAAAGAACATGTCCAGGAGGTCCTCCAGAGACTCCGCAAACACAGCCTCTACACAAAACCTGAGAAATGCGAGTGGTCCACTGATACTACTGAGTATCTCAGTTATTTCCTTTCACCCTTTGGTCTCACTATGTCTTTGGACAAGATTAAGACGATACAGGAATGGCCGGAGCCTCGGAAGGTCAAGGACATTCAATCATTCCTCGGTTTTGCCAACTTCTACCGTCGCTTTATAGCAAATTACTCCGACATTGTCATTCCTTTGACTCGCCTTACTTGCAAAGGTACTCTGTGGTCTTTTAGTGATGATTGCCGCTCTGCCTTCCGCGCCTTGAAAGACATATTCACCTCCGCTCCTATCCTCACTCATTGGATTCCTGACGCTCCAATGGTTGTAGAAATGGATGCCTCCAACTATGCTATCGCCGGTATCCTCTCCATCCACTGTCTGGATGAGGAATTCCGGCCCATCGCTTTCTACTCCCGTATGCTTTCAGCTCAGGAGCTCAACTACAACATCCATGATAAGGAGCTCCTCACCATTCACGAGTCCTTCCAGACTTGGCGTCACTACTTGGAAGACTCCGGTTCCCCCACCGACATCGTCACCGACCACAAAAACCTGGAGTACTTCGCTACTACCAAACTCCTGACTCGCTGGCAAGCCCGGTGGTCGGAGTTCCTTTCCCAGTTCCACATGGTTGTCCGTTTTCGCCCTGGACACCTTGGTGCGAAGCCTGATGCCCTCACTAGACACTGGGACGTCTATCCCAAAGAGGGGGATAAGGACTACACTCGCGTCAATCCCCATAATTTCCACCCCATTTTCACCCAAGAACAGCTCGCTGCATCCCTACGAGCTACCATCCTCACTGCTCTGGTCCTCCGGGCAAGCACCCTCTATGACGTCAAGCAGCTTCACAGCAACATTCTCTCTGCCCTTCCCTCTGACTCTCTCATCGAACTCCACATGTCCACCCCCGAACCTCCCGACTCTCGTTGGTCAGTCGACTCCGACGGTTTCCTCCATTTGGATAACCACATCTATGTCCCTGATTCTAACGACCTCTGACTCTGTGTCCTCCGATGCAAACATGATCATCCCCTCTCTGGACATTTCAGCCAGAACTGGACGTTGGAATTGATTCACCGCGAATACACTTGGCCAGGTATCAGGATGTTCATTAAGGACTATGTCTCCTCCTGCACCTTCTGTGCCCGCGCGAAGGTTCCCCAGCACTGCCCTTACGGGCTCCTGAAGCAGCTTCCCATTCCCGAGAAGCCATGGAACTCTATCTCCATGGACTTCATCGAACAACTCCCCAAGTCCTCCGGTTTCCTCTCCAAACAATGCATCTTCATTCCCACTCACGACACGATCACGTCCCCGAAGCTCACCAAACTCTTCCTCCTCCATGTCTTTTTGAAGCACGGAGTTCCCTCCCACATCACCTCCAATCAAGGAACCAAGTTCGTCTCTCACTTCTTCCGTTCCTTAGGAAAAGCTCTGGATATCCGACTCCACTTCACCTCCGGTTATCATCCAGAAGGAGATGGTCAAACGGAGCGGATGAACCAGACTCTCAAGCAGTACCTCCGCATTTATTGTAACTACCAGCAGGATAACTGGTCCGAACTCCTGCCTCTTGCGGAGTTCTTCTACAACAATGCCTCTAGCGCTACCACCGGTGTTTCTCCGTTCTTTGCCAACAAAGGCTATCATCCCAACATCTCCGTCTATCCGGAACGAGATCTCACCTCTGCTCACGCTCAAGAATACTCCATCGACCTCGATACCCTTCATCAGTTCCTCCATAAGGAAATGGCCCATGCCCAACAGCATTACCAAGGACCTGCAGATGCCAAGCGAACTCCGGCACCAGACTTCAAAGTCGGTGACCAGGTTTTTGTAAAAGCTAAGTACTTCCACTCCACTAGACCTTCGAAGAAACTCTTTGAGAAGAACTTGGGACCGTACACCGTTATCACTCAGGCAAGGACCCACTCCTTCATGCTCTGACTCTCCGACTCTATGAAGTCCATTCACCCTGTCTTTCACGTTTCGCAATTAGAACCCTCCGTACTCAACGTCATTCCCAACCGGATACAATCTCCTCCACCTCCAGTCAAAGTGGACGGAGAACCGGAGTTTGAGATCTCCGAGATCCTCAACTCCAAAATAGACCGATGAAGAAAACACTGCAAACTGCTCTACCTCGTGCATTGGTCCAGTTACGAAGGTACTGACGAAGAAACCTCCTGGCTGCTAGCCACGAAGCTTGGACATGCTTCCAAACTCATTAACGACTTCCACTTCCATTATCTGGACAAGCCCGGGCCTCACTCCGCATGACTGGACAAAAGTTTGCATTTCTATTTTACAACAAAACGCTATTTACCCCCTACACCTCCTCTTCTACCTCCGCGTCATCGCCCTCCTCCTCCTCTTCTGCCTCCATCGCCACATCTTCCTCCACCATCTTCCAGATGGCCTTGGCCATCGCCTCTCCTACCTCTGCCCTCAACTCCGTCACCTCCTCCACTATCTCCTTCGTCACCTCACTCTCCTCTTCATCCCCCAATTCTTCCTCCGACTCTGACGGCTCCCTCTCCCTATATACCTCCGTCGTCTTGAGGTCAATCAGGCGTGCCATGAATGTGCCCTGGTCCTCCAGTTGCTCAGCTTGCGCCTGCACTGCGTTCCGGAGCTCCCTCACAGCAGCCGTCATCACCCGCCCCACCTGTGTCCACACCCTCAATGCCTCCACGAAGTCCACCTCATACGAGGACCCCGCGGCGGCGCTCGACCCCTCCTCCGACTCGTCCGTCTGCCTCTTCTTCTTCGCTGGCTGAGCAGCCCTCTCCGCGGTTCTCTTCTTCCTTTGCACTAGCTTCTCCGCCTCCTCTGTCTCCAGCTGGACACACTTCACCTTCACCCTCTGGCACTCCTCACACGACGTCGCCTTCCCCACTCCCTGGACGCACTCAAGGTCCTTGGCGATGCACCGGGTGCACGCCTCCACCTCCGACACCTCCCTCGCCTTTCCCTTACTCATCCCAGTGCATTGTTGCTGCTCGCGCACCTCCTCGGCCTTGGCTCTGTCAGCTCCATCAGCTCCGACAAGGTTTTGACTCACCCTTTTCTTGGCTGCTGCTTTGGCCACCTTGCGTCTCGTTTCCTCGCACGCTTTCTCCTCCTTCGCTTTCTTCCTCTCCTCCTTCGCCTTCCGCCTCGCCTCCTCCTCCTTCTTCGCCTTCAATCGTTGCCTCCATTCGGCGAACTTCGCTATGCAAAGGTCATCATCATCATTGTCATTCTCCACCAGGCGGGCATCAGACCATTTGCTGATGTCTTCTTTTTCGGACATGGTGGTGGTTTGGGATAGAGAGGTACTGGTAGGATCGAGTTAGTTTTTATAGGCTTTCACCTCTGACCCACAAATTTTCGGACTCTGATTTTCATAACTCTGCATTGTCACTAATAGGCCTTCAGGGGTTCAGGCCTAAGAGGGGGATACTGTCATATCCCAAAATTCGTACAAGTCCAACTCCAGCAACTCCAGCGCTCTACGCACCAACTCTAGACCTATTTCATCTATATCGCAACTCCAGATCTCCGGAGTTGTCTCTCTGTCTCATATATTCTGTATAGTGTATTTCCAATCCCTTTTCACTTCTGTCTACCCTGTATCCTGTCATCCCCATCTTCCCTGACTTTGTCGTAGTAACCCACTGATCCTTTCAGCTACATTCCTCCGTCTCATTACTTACCCTAGAAAATACTCCTTCCCTCAAAAATACTTGTACCCTCGAAAATACTCGGACCCCCGGACTTTACTACTCCATCTCCCGTTTCTACTCCGTATATAAAGTCATACCAATAGGGCTTGTACTCTAGTTTGAATATAATCTTAGACTCACCTCCACTTCCGTTGATTTCTGTCTGAGTCTTGACGACTCTTCTCTGACCTTTCTCTGATCAACTTCAGGTTGTCCCCAACCCTTGGTCAACCTCCGACCACCTCCGACCATCTCCGCAAATCCAGGACACTGGACTCTGACAAGGGCACACCACATATGGTGAAGCCGAAGTCCCATTCCCTTCCCTTGGACAAAACTCCGGAGTTCTGGAGTTCGTACCGGAGTTGACCCGGTCTTAACAAGAGCTTTTGCTGTGTGAGCTCTATAAGAAAGCCTTAAGTTTGAATGAAATGTAAGGACTTACTGTACAAGCAAATCTTGCAGTTCCAATATTTCTTGCCACCAACCAGATATAGGTCAGTGAAATGGTTGACATCACAACTGTGATTTTGCTGGCAGGCTTTAATGGGTTCATTGAGGTCAATGACCTCAACATCTTGTGAGTCAGTTATGCTATTGGGCAATTGTGAAGTAAGGCCTGTGCAAGCATGTCAACATCAATGGAGTGAATAGTGGAGTGAAACATATCATTTGCTATGCCTCATGGATGCTCTCTATCAATAGGTGTGGGGCATGCTTTCTTTTTACCTGTAGAATGTTAAAATAACATGTCAGAATGAGCTTCAGATTGTAATCTCACCTTTTACCAGCCAGGACAACCTGTTTGGCTGTTCCTCATCTTCATTGTCCTGATCTAACAGATTGAGTTGGTAAGGGTCTATTCCAGTATGCTTGCATTTCTGTGAGCCAGAACCCAGTAATGCAGGAGGAGGGGAGCCATGATCAATATCATCTGGATTAGTTTGAGGGTTAGGAGAGGAAGGCAGGATCAGCTGCTCCTGTACAGTAGTTTGCACTTGTTGGTGAGATTGAAGCTCTGGTGTGGCTGCATTCTTGGTATCTCTGAGCCTTGCCAAGGAAAGTGCAGCTTGCTTAGGATGACCACTTGTGCTGTTATTGCTATTCATAATACTGTACTCCCAAAAGATTGACTTTTTGGGCTAAGGCTGGCAAGTGTTTGTTATAATACGAACATTTTCAAACTTTTTATCCTTGTCTTCTTTTCTTTTCCAGTCACGTGATCTGTGCACGTGACCGTGGTAACCCTCACATGACTAGGTCTAGAACCAATGACGTCATACCATGAGGTGACCTCGACCTTTTAATTTCCGCTCTTCTCACACAGCCCCATTAATCTCCGCTGCTTCTTTTCTCACACTCGTGAGAACACTTAGCCTATTTATGGTAGTTCATCCCACGCACAGCATGGTCTGTGCGCGAGCCTGTACAGTATATAAGGTAGCACATTGCGACTGGTATCCCCAGTCTAATCCACTTTGTTCACCACTATAGGCATTGCCTTGGCCTCTTGGTCATTGTAGCCTG
>JBBPQZ010000073.1:0-28709 GCA_038092795.1 Boletus rubissimus
AGATAAGTGCGGATGGTCACAGCTGATGAACCATAAGCTCGTGTCTTTCGTTCGTTAAAATAAACACACTCTCGCATAGCTTCAGAAGGGTCATCGTCGCAGCGGTACGCTCCCGAGAATTCCCCTTCTGAACGGCCTTTTTCAGTTCTCTGATGAGCTTTCTCTGCGGATCACTGAGTTCCGCGGCGTCTGATGCGAAGGATGTCATGGTGGAATCTCATTAGAAACGCCCTGATGAACGTCACTTACCGAGCCCGAAAAGACGACGCAATATCTGTTGTCCATGATCTACACCGCGATCTTGTCCATCAGCTGAATCGTGTCTGTCGGGGGTCAAGCGGACCAAGGCACTGGCAAGATTAGCTCGAACGTGTGCGTCGTGAATATTTAGTTGGTCTAAAACGTGAAACATCAGACCACAGTACAAGTCCGAGAATGTACTTGCCTACCTTGATCATCGGGATTGTACAGGGCAAGCAATATCTCAACAGCGAGAAGACCAACTAGCCGTTCGTCTTTTTCCGCCAACTCCCTTATCCTAGGCTTTACCATGGTGCACACAGGTCTCGCTGTCGCCGCGCGTTACCGCTGATATATTTGGCTTACCAGAAAAATATGAGAATACTTACCTTCCGGAATCCGCGCCAGGGTCAGCACCATGCGCAGCGCAGCAGTTAAGAGGTGTGGGTCTAAGAAGGATGATATTATCTCAGTGTCGTCCCAACCATAGACGTGGTGCCTACCGTCAACCTCCAATATCCGGGACAGTCTGGATACGTTGGAATTCGGGGAATTCGCCCCGAGATTCTCAATGAGAGTTTGCCGGGTGTCCTCTAATGGATCGTGAATCAGTTACTATATGTATGATGATCACCAACGCACCGCACTGCAACAGACAATTCAGGCCATCCATTGCCTGTCCAAAATTCCCTCCCGGTTGCCTAACGATCACATCGAGTAACTTCACGAGAGTTGTCAAAACGTCCTGGGTGAGAATGCGCTCTCGCAAAATCTGGTGTTTTGTCAGGGGTCTCAGGAGAGCAACCACTCTGGGACCATCTCGATGCTTGTGTGCAGCCAGAATGTCACTGAGACATTTTTTCGCATCGTCGAAAATATCTTGTGAAAGTTCAATGTGAGGTGGCGCAGGACTCTTCGGATGTGTCCCGGTATCGCAAGCTGCAGAGAAGATTCTATACGACATGACGTACGCGTCAAAAATAGGACACTCACAAGCTTCGTAATAAGCGACGATGGTGACAAGCCTAACGAGCGGTGCACAATCGCGGTTCTGGATGAGATTCATAAACTGGCTTTGCCAACGAGGCACGTTCCTGACGCATTGCTTTCCCTCCTCTGAGGGCAAAGGAGGCTTAATTATCGAGCAGATCGAAAAGGTGAAGGAACCTTACTGAATCGCAGCATGAACAACAGCCTATCAAGGTATATCGGCGCAACCCCTTGCTGACTACTCAAGTAGGTCACCAGCTCTTGTGCCGCGGTATCGTCGAACAGGCCCGTCTCCCAAATTTGGTTGTCTAGTTCCGGATCTTCGAGTCCAGCGTGTATGACGGGTATGTCGAAACCCTCTCCCAGCGTCGCTTGCGGTTTATACGCGTTTGCATACAAAATAGAAGCGTGGACCTTTTGACCAGGTATGATACGACGGGGTTGTAACCGGTGCAAGCTACCAAGGGCGATATCAGCGACACGAGAGCCAGTAAGAAGCCACGAGTCTCACCGTCGAGCATCGTCACCAGCTCCACTAAAGGACACTTGATGTTTGATGGGCATATATTCAATGGCTCGCCACATACGGCTCATCGAATTACTAATGCCAAAATCAAGATCATCTGGGACCCAAACTATATCTGTCGGCTGCAACACGAGACCATTCGCAGCCGCCTCCCGGCGCATCCATAGAAGTGAGACGTTCCCCGCCTGGTGAGACTTTCCGGGTCTGTTCTTACCACCTCTGTACGAAGTATATCAGTATCATAGGTGTGGACTTCGAATGTGTACCCACACATCTGAGTGACTGCCGGCAAACCAGACTTCCTTGATCTCAGTAGTCTTGTTCTTTTTCCCCCCAGACGAGCTAGTGCCACTGTCGTTCACAGTAGACTCGCGCCGTTCGCTCGCGAGAGTTGCAGCATGTTCGGCATCATGGGGGTTAACAATGTACTTTGACTTCCCGTCGTCCGTTTGAGAGTTCATTTCGTGAAAATACTCTGGCATGAACTTAACCCGAAGCTCGTCGAGAGCAAGCGCATGTCGGAAATGACAAGCGTGTGCCGCGGACGAAGAAGTCGAAAGGAAGACATCTCCTCTTATAAGCCCCACGGAGGAGACAGTATCCCTGACCGAGATCAGTTTTGGACGTTGTCCGAATGAGGTGTGAAAATGTTAAAATTACCATACTCCAACGAAGTGCACTCCCAGGTCCTTCCAGGAAAACGTATTCTTGAATTCTCTCGCAATTTGCCTTGTCTTCGGCTTTCCTGAACGAATTGCTTCATAGTGATCGTAAGCTCTGTCGAACAGTTCGTGAAGCTCACGCAAGCCACGCAACAATTACTTACGTTCCAATCTGTTTCTCCGTTGGCGTTCTTATCAACCCAACCTAACACACATGTTTAGTTCTATACCACGATCACTAACTAAGTCGAGTCACACCTCGTGTATCATCCCCGCAAGCACTCGTACTTGATATGCGCCTCGAGAGAAACCTGTACCACGATCATCAGCTGCGAGAGATATGACGAGGAACCAAATCTACCAAAGAGGTATATCTGATCCCCTTCTTGATACGTTCGTGCTAGCCAGCCATATGCATCCTTGACAATTTCCTCCATATTCCTGCCGTAAGGTATTTCATTGCGTCGAAAAGTAGATAATTATAACGAGTACGAACCATGCAACCGCCATGTCGAATTTGTCAGAGACCGCTCTCTCTATACGGTTGAAAATATGTAACGACTTCGGACGCGTGCCAATGCCACTGGAATAATATGCGTATTGCTCTGGATGTGTTGTCTCCAGATCGATTTTGGCGAACAATTTCACCACATTGGTATTCTGAGCGCAGTCGTGAGTTGAGAGAAAGATATTACACAGATACGGAACAATTACATTCTGACCAAATTGGTTAGAAGTGCCGTCAATGCACACCACGAGGTTCCTCGCGTTCTCCTTCTGTCGGGCATTGCACTGAGTACATCTAGAGTGTGAAGTCTGGAAAGATGACTTGGGTGTCGACATGCCTGCACGGTCGATACGAGGCGAAGTGTTCGGACTCTCCATGGCTGTGAGGGATGTTGAGATAAAGTAGGAGCACGAGAATCCGGAACGGACAAAATGTTTTGACTTATATACAACAGGCATGTGCGCTCAAATAGCGCTAGAGCGCGAGGGTTGCAACGGCGAGCGACACGCCCGGCTGCCGGAATTCAATAACAATGAAGCTAACCGTGTGGATAGAATGTGACGCAGAAATGGAATGGTCAGGGTGTGCGATATGCATTTCACAGTTTCGTTACGCACGAGGTCTGCAACGCACTTTTCAGGGATCATGCGGTGAAAGCGTTCATGGCAGATTTGGTATGTAACTGAACTCACCGACCAATGAGTGTAGATGATTTATAACTCTACTTCAATGAAGGATGTCTTGTTGATCGTTAACTGAGATGCTTCCGTGTTGACGAAATGCTGTAGTTCAAGAGATGTGACAACAAAAACTGTCGACCTCACATGACTTACGCGCTGGCCACAACGTTGACAAAAAACGGTCCTGACGCCGCATGGCCGCCTTGCGCAACAAGCTGGAGTCTTAATTAATGCATAACTATCAGCCAATCAAAGAAGAGAAAAATTATAGGATCCTGAGCGACTGACTATGCGTGTGCTTTGGTTGAAGTCTTGCCAACGTGACGATAGAGAAGAACTTCGCCGTTTCGGAAAAGGCCGTGCTACTCCGAAAGGACGGGCGCGTTGCCCTTGACTAGTTGACTCTTCAAAGAGGGTGAGGGATCTCTGAAACGTGTTGTCAGCACTCGTTGCTGTACACAAGCTGCAATCAATGTGTCAAACAGAGAGTGCCACGGAACCGAACAGAAGCCTCGAGCTCCACCGTAGAGTGGCGTAACCGAATTCCTACTCAACTGATGGGCTATGGCTCGGAGTGGCCTAGCCTAGCCTTCATCCACACCAGCCTTCCCGTGAGTTAACCGGGGTTCAAAGTGGCCATTTTCTACCCTGCAGTTCCAAATCGTACCACCCGACCTCGTGAATGCTGCATGCAACGTGGATTCTGCCATCCGGCGTAGTCACTTCAATTCAAACCACCGCAACTCGCCCTCATTGCAAGGCTTGGGCTCCCCTTTCGATGTGGTTCCTAGAGATAGGCCCGGGCCCGAATTTAGCTCTCCTGAGCGTGAATACTGAAGGACTGCAGGCCTGCGGCCCCGAAAACGAGTTTCCGGCATCTCACCCACCCATTGAATTCGGCACCGTTATCATGATAACCGATCAACTGGTACCATGCACATTGTGGAGTGCACAAGCAACCCACCTACCTCGTGACCGGTGCCAGGAATTACTGTTGTCATCACTAGGAGGTGCGCTGAGATGAGTTTGACCTCGTCCGGATCACTACTGCCGCCAGCAGGACTTGGCAACAAGGGATAATTTTTACTTTCGCAGAAATCATTCACGACCATCCCTGGAGTTCACAGGAGAAAGGAGATGAAAGGAAGAGGACCGTCAGGGGCAGCTCCCCCAACAGGTTGTTTGAATCTCTCGACTACTACGACAGAAAGCGTCGCTGTGTACTGAATGGCAGCATTCGCCGAACCCCTCCTATACCAGATATTTTGTGATCGAGCATGCATCTGAAGAAGAGGTGGCCCGCCTGATTCAAGGAATGTATTCAACATTGGCGTCCAGTTGTCCCTGACGGCAACGCAGCAGCGTCGTGGAGATTTACTGCAGTTCAAGCGACCCCGAATCTCAAAGCTGTGGGGTTACTGTAATACTGAAAATTTATAGTCTAACTGTGTTTTACGCAATTTATTGAGGGTGCGGGAGTGCTGGTAGCGTGTTACGAGCCGTTCTCCAAATTTGAGCCTACGACAGCAATTTGGTAACCTGAACTCATCGCACCAATGTCTCCACTCACTTGTAGGCTTCCAAGCAGTGGCAGATTGGGGTGATCACCACGGCGATCGCTCTGCAATGGAGTAATGTAGTGAGGCGATCCCAGTACTGGAGCGGGATAGCACCGTGTCACCAGTCGACATGAGACCCTCCGGGAGCTTATCGTCGACCGATCAAAAGCCCGTCGCACCTTACTGTCTGACAAATCGAATACAAGCCTTTCGTCTGAAGTTCGTCCGGCCCATGGGGGAGGGGAGGGGAGGGGAGGGGAGGAAAGATTCGAATCCTTGCCGACCGTCTGCCAAGCCCTTGATTGGGTCGAGATTTACAACTAACCCCTCAAAGAAACGGCGCGAACGGTGGATTCTATAGTTGGCTTGTTGTAAGTACCTACGTTGGCAGAATTTATATAACGACGTTTCTCTAAGACTTCTCGATTATCACTGCATTGAGCTTCTTGAAGAAGAGAGGATCGGCATCGTCAGCAACCGAAGACAGCGTTAGTTGATCCCACCGCTCTGCCTCCTTCTTAATCTCGTTGAGCTTGTTGAGGATGACGTACTGCGCGTCGGCACCCAAAGGCAGTCTGAGAGGAGGGTTGGCTTCCCGGGAGACGGCGATGAGCGCACGGCTGACTGTTAACGATGTGATCGTCGGTCGATGGATGAGGGTATTCAAAGAAGGTAAACATACCCTTGGCGGGATCTCCTATGAAAGGGGTAGACTTGTAAAGGTCGCGCATTTTGTTGGCTGGGCTGTTGGGGGCATCATATGCAGCAGACAAGGGGCGATCGACCATGTTGCCCTTGGCCCACTCCGTCCTCACACCTCCAGGCTGGATGGTGATAACTTTAATGTTCCATTCGGGGGGAAGCTCCTTGTGGAGGCCCTCGCTGAATCCCTCGAGAGCTGTAAAGCACATTCAGATCGGGTAATTCTATTTCGCCATGAAATCACGAAGACATACCAAACTTGCTTGCAGAGTAGAAAGCAAGGGTGGCGTTCGCGGTGAAACCACCGATGGAGGAGATGTTGATGATGCGACCGGCAGGCGTCTTGTGTTCACGGAAGTACTTTACAGCCTGAGGACGTGATCAGAGACATTATCTATTGAACGGGTCGGTAGACACGCACCTCGCGACTGATCCGAACGGCGCCCCAGAAGTTAACCTCGAATTGGTTACGCGCGTCTTCATCGTTGGTACACTCGACGACACTGTTCAAGCCATATCCAGCGTTGTTGACGACGACGTCAACGCGGCCAAAGTGCTTGTGGACCTTTTCGAAGAGCGCCTCGGCGCTATGGGCGGGATTTCCGACGTCATATTCGACAACGAAGAGTTTGTCAGAGGGATAAGCTGCAATGAACTCGGAGACGCTGGATGCTTTGCGTGTGATGGCGGCAACACATTCGCCGGCTGCAATCACCTCCTTGACTGAAGCTTGGCCGATGCCGGCGGAAGTACCTGTAACTATTGGTGCACTTATAGGTCAGAGACCTGGGTGAATATCAGGTTTGAAAGTTCAACTCACTAAGCCAAACACGAGAACCTGGCATTGCGGACGAAACCTGTAAATGAAGATATACAACGAAAGTTGACGAGAGTTACTCTCGACGCGGGAAGTGACCAGTCATGACCACCTTATTTACTGTTTGCGTGGTACAGTCACATCCGCAGGGCTGATAGTACGGCATCAGGGCACCTACAGCTGCCAAGGTTTCGACATTTCGATCAAGCGCCTTAAAAGTCATCCGCAATCCGCTGCGGTGATGTGATCTCCCCGGGTCTGACAACGGGGGTTATTTTGGTGAGTGCAGGGGAAGCTTGACATTACTGACGGGAACAACGGTTGGATGATCTCCTGTGAATGACTCGTTCACGGCTGCTTCACACTTCCTGCTTTCTCAAACTCGACAGAATACGGCAGAGCATCCAATATCTGGAATGGTAGGATTTTAAATTTCCAGTCTGTTTAGATCGACCCTGTACGATGCGCTCCAGGCCGCCTGGACTGTGGTATTGTACTTTTGCATGTGGACCAATCGGAAGCAAGTGACGCCACATGTCAGGGGATGAGCGGCAGCGTCGGGTATGGGGGATCTAGGCAGAAAATTCCACGGGAAGCGACCAGCCAGATGGAGGCACTTGATAGGTGTATTGCGTACGACATGGCTGACACTGGTAATTTTTTTCTTTTTCTAGGCGACATATGGAGCTCATTTTGCTATAACGAAGACAGAACTTAAATGACCACCACAGTCGGGATACAACGGACCCACCATGTGAGAATGTCAGCGTAATACGATTCTGCCATGGACCCGACGTTAACCGAGTTCCGTTGACCGTGATGCGACTCGGGCTCAGATTGACGACGCACCTGCTCTCTCTTTCCGGCCTTGTCCCCTGACCGAAGTCGAGTGCACCTCAACATGAAGAATATACAGTTCTCCATACATCAGTCGCCGTTGCCCAAAGTTCTTTCTTCTAGAATGGAGATCCATGATTCCAAGGGTGTCAACACGGGTGACAGCCACTTTCGAGCGGCCCGGCAAGAAATCCGAGGACGTCACTATAGGCGCTAACCGGAACCGCCTGACGGACTCTGGCGAGCTTCAAGCTCGCAATCGCATGAGGAAGGAGGGTATACCGCTTCAGGAGCATCGTTTCGGGGATTTTCTCGGATGTTTCAGCCTCCTCTTAGAATCAAGCTATGTTGCGATATCCGCTAACATCGGCACCATCTTGTGCTTGGTGATACCATCTGTACCGATTTCGCGTGCACCCTCCGAGACAGCACGCGCATACACACGGAATGGCTATCCCTGGTATAAGTCGACACCTAAACGTTGCATTTCTTGTGCGTTGGAGCTCAAGACGGCAAACGCGCGAGAAGTTCTAGTATAATGTGATCAGTGAGGATGGGGCGGGTCCTGGCAGTGCGCAGCTACTATACTCACCGGTTAAATTCGACAGAGTATATTGACGTGCTCGCGACCGCCCAACGTAGGGACTTATGTCAGAGGCGTTGGACTCAGATTAAGAGACCGATTTATCGTTTGGCTGAAGCGGCTTTGTTTTTGTAGAACAAGTGTCGATATGATAAGCACTGGCAAACATGAGTGGAGCTGCAGAAACACACCTTGTCATTATTCTCAAATACCCCAACTGTTGCGTAGTTCGTCCCGTCGCTGTTCCCCGTTCCTGTCTACCTCGAGAGCGATTTTCCCTATCGACAATTCGGAGGTCATAAACAACAAGTGTCCATTGGAGGGAATGCAACCGACTACTATAGTGGTCACGGTAGAGTCACCGCGCACCTTCGAGACTCTCTGCATCATGGTGGAAGAACTTATCATGGGTTTCGAGTGAGGAGACGCTGTACAAGATAATTGGCAAAGCAGGAAATATGTGCAATCAAGGAGGGTGTATTGACTAGGTGAGACGAGGGTACGAGCGAAGTTGCGCTTTTTGTGCATTGCATTCAGTGTTCGTTCAACGGTGTTTTTGGGAGGACTTGCCTACAATTGGAAGGCTTGAAGGACGTATTTGCTCGTAGTGATATCTGGTTGCTACATACGTCGACGTCGTAGTTGCAGATTGGTTGCAGAATCTCACGTGTACTTCGGATGCACAACCATATGGTTATGACTGACGAAAAGTTTTTCCAAAGCACGGTTTTTTGGAAGCGACCATCCGAGCAAGTGTGTGTCAATGCGGCTGAAATCCGTTGATGGGGCTGAAGGACGTCCACTGCAAGATAAGAGTCTACGCATTCTGCTGCTCAGTCATGACACGTATAGGGAAACGCGAACGAAGTAGGGGCCACCAGAGAACCTCTTGTCACCATCCTGGGCCCTTAGATTTTAGAGTTCATAACGTTCAATGACTGGTGTGTAGTTCGTCGCTGCTTCCCGTTCACAACAGCTTCGACTGTAACTTTCCTCAAGGACTCAGACAGCACGGAGGCCACCACCACAACTTGAATGGCGACGATAAAAAGTGTGATTATGAGTGCCAAAAGATGATTATAGGTGTGTGAACTGATGCATATCGATAAGGAGACACCTGGTGACCAGACATAGCCCCGTGCCACAAGTAGACGACCGCGCACCTTTCTTTCCATCGCTGTGATACCTGGTCAAGCATGTCTTCGAGGCCCAGCCCGTCGTCAACGAATGGCAAGTGCCTAGGCGAGATATTTGAGAGTGCAATACTGACGATAACCCAAGAGTCGACTGAAAACAGCCCCTCCTCCAGTATCGTTCACCGAAAGAGAGCAAGACCGATGCAGATAGTTGTTCAAGATTCCGTACGATCAGTTGCGTGTCTTGTTGATGGGAAGCACATTGTGAGCGCTGGTGACGGAGGGAAGATACGACGTTGGCGAATGGAAGATGGTAAGGAGGTGGGGATACCAATGGATGCGGGGGATCCTGTTTGGAACATTACGGTGTCACGAGATGGAAAATGGGTCGTGAGTGGGACAATGAATGGCAAGGTAACGGTGTGGAATGCAGAGAGCCACGAAAAGGTGACCGAGTTCCAAGGACACAGCGGATACGTGTTTGCGGTGGACGTCTCTCCGGATGGAACTATATTTGCGACCGGATCCCATGACAAGACTGTCTGCGTCTGGTTGCTCTCGACTGGCCGGCGACTGCTCGGCCCCTGGAAACATGACGAAATGGTGTTCGCAGTCAAATTCTCACCTGACGGATGTCTCATCGCCACTGCTACATTGAGCTGCGACTCCGTTCGGATCTACGACAGTCAGAACGGCGACTTCCTCGTTGACTTCGCGGCCCAAGTCAGCTCGTCCGGGAACCAGTGCCTTGCCTGGGCCAGCAATAGCGAGCAACTGTTCACCTTATCTCGCAATGGACATATCAAGTGTCTCGACGTGTCTATGGGGATGACGCTCTCTCAATGGTCCACTGTCGACAATCCCAGGTGCATCACCCTGGCAAGCAACGAGACATTCACAGCAGTCTCTGACAGTTCATCGGTGTCATTCTGGGACACTACGACACACAAGCAAATTGGATATGTCATCGAGCATCCAGATTGCGTCGTGTCCATGGCCATCTCAGCAAACCACGACCTTGTGATGGGCAGAGGCAAGATAATCTCGCTTCGCAGTCTCCGCGATATCCTTCCCTCTCACTACCTTGACGTTGTAAGTTCAACTGCATCAGAAACTCGCTGTGTGAGATGCCTTCCTTATCAATATCCACTTTGTTACTTGCAACAGACTTTTCCTCGGCGAGCAAGCTGGCGCATGGACGTGAATGAGGCTGATCTCGAGGGGACCAGCGAATCGAGTCATGTACAAGATGGGGACTCGGGTGCGTCCGTCGGCACCCCAACTCGCCATTTACATTCATTGACATCCATGTCCATTAGATAGAAAAATTACGCGTCCCGAAAACACCGTCCAGCAACTCCTCGATGAGCTTGCCAAATCCCGACACGCAGCCAATCAGAAGGATAGTACGGACGAAATAATCAGGTCACTACGTGCAGACCTGCATGCACAGGAAACGAGTTCAAGTACGTTCATTGTCACCCTGACTCACACATCCCTGATAGGTTTTCTGTCGTTTGTGTCCATCAGATGAAAAAATAGTGAATCTCGAGAAAACGGTACAAGAACTCCGTCACGAACTCGCTATGTCGCAGCGCGCAGTAAATCAGGAGAAATATATCCTGCATGAACCCACCAAGTCTCTTGGCGCCAATCTTCCTGCATGGGACGAAAATTCAAGTACGTCCATCGCAGCCCTGGCTCGTGCTTCATTGACATTCATGTTCTTTGTCCGAAAGAGTCGCCTGCCATCATTTTGGAGGTGCCACAGGCGACCAGAGATTCTGCACAGGAGACGGCTGTGCTTCATCCTGGGTTCGACAGAGTGCGCGACAAGCTTTATCTGGCTTCGATGCGCCAAATAACCCTTGTGGAAGAAATTGCGTACTCACTCTTTGAGTCTTTCAACTTTTCCATTCCGATCGTATATGGCGAGGGCAATCGCACAGTCGGTCGTCTCCTGGAACATATCCTAACGGGTTCAGGTGATGTCACAATTCTCGCCTGGACAGGGTGCGCGGGTAGCTACAACAGCTGCCTACCCATTGACCTCACTGTCTACAATGAACTCGTACCGCCACACGTCCCTCAACCCATCGAAACAGTTGAGATGGATGGCATAATCACGGCATTGCCTTCATCCTTGTCCTACCTCTCCGTGGCCATGACGATGTACAACCGCCTCAGCAAACTTCCCTCACCTTCCCTTTCTGCAAGTCGACTGCGACTTCCCGGCATCCTTTCTCGCCTCACCGAAATCGTCCACATCTCAGATCCAGATCCAGAGACGAACCTCTATGCATATCATGCGACGACGTCCACATTCGGGGACATAGAGATCAAGACAACAGACAATTTGACTGGGATGAAGCATCTGTGTCTCGTCCATCCATGGATCCGCCCGCTGTTAGACCAAGAGTTCTTGAATGATGCGGCTTCGCTTGACGAAACCATACAAGCACTCCGATTCATCGCTCGTCTCAGACAACCATTTGGCGCACTGTTGTTTGAGCGGCTGTCGCGCGTAGAGTATAGGCGAGTCGCCGCGGACAGTTTGATCATGGTCCAGATCCGCGAGGAGGTTCAATTGGATGACTTAATGGACAATATCCGTACGATCGAAGTACAGTAGTCCTAACTTCATGTTCAATAACAAAGCGCACAGGCTATCGAACTCAGCTCATCATCTCATCGAGGCTATGGGCATGCGGCATTATACGGAACATCACACCATGTCCACATGGTAATGGAATTACATTTGACCTTGCTAGTATGTTTGCGTCGACTCTGTATGATGGGCGGCAGGTCGCCCAATACATAATCCTCGGCAGAGCATTCCACGAGAAGGTACCAGTATAATTCTGCACTCTTCCGCCCGGCCGGCGAGACAGGGGCAATACCTGATAGACAATCGCACGCAACATGACTGACACCCGCCAACCTCATCCGAGTAGAGCGAGAGACTGATCAGACGGGCTCATTCAATGAGACCCGATGGTTGTCCGTAAAGAGACACGCAGTTTTGCACAGGGGGAGAGGACATGTGGGGTTTATTATGACGAAGACGTAAAATTTAATCGTCACAGTCCGGCCACATGGCTCAGAGGAGAATAACAATGAGTGACGTTGGAAGGGGAGAAGTAGTGTTCTCGGACGTGCCTCGTCGATGCGATAGGCATTAGAAAACAAGCTACAGAGGTACCCCTTGCCCTCATCCTCGAGTGCCCCGAACTCCGTCGCTGCGGCCCGTTCCCACCAACTTCGAGAACACATAAACAACTTAGAGGTTACGACCATGACGGCAAGAAAGTCCATGTGCCCCAAGATGATAATATTATAGGTGTGTGAACTGATGCATATCGATAAAGAGACACGTGGTGACCAGACATAGCCCCGTGCCACAAGTACAGTAGACGCACCTTTCTTTCCATCGCTGTAATACCTTGCCAAGTATGTCTTCGAGGCTCGACCGGCGGTCAAGGAATGGTAAGTGCTTCGGCGAAATATTTGAGAGTGCAATACTGACGAGGACTCAAGAGTTGACTGAAAACAGCTCCTCCTCTAGGATTATTCACCAAAAGAGAGCAAGACCGATGGAAATAGATGTTCAAGATTCCATACGGTCAGTTGCGTGTCTTGTTGATGAACAGTACATTGTGAGCGGTGGCGATGGAGGGAAGATTCGATGTTGGCGAGTGAAAGATGGTAAGGAGGTGGGGACGCTGATGGATGCGAGGAGTGATGTTCTCAGTATCGCGGTGTCACCAGATGGAAAGTGGATCGTGAGTGGGACGAAGAGTGGCAAGGTGGCAGTATGGAATGCGGAGAGCCACGAAAAGATGACCGAGTTCAAAGGACACAGCGATTCGGTGCGGGCAGTGGACGTCTCTCCAGATGGGACTATAATTGCGACTGGATCCAATGACAAGACTGCCTGTGTCTGGTCGCTCTCTACTGGCCAGCGGCTGCTCGGCCCCTGGAAACACAACGAAAGGATGGTCGCGGCGGTCAAATTCTCACCCGATGGACGCCTTATCGCCGCCGCCAGTAACACGGGGATGTGGAGCTGCAACTCGGACTCCGTTCGGATCTATGACAGCCAGCAGGGCGACTTCCTCATCGACTTCCCGATCCAAGCATCCGTGAACCAGTGCCTTGCCTGGGCCAGCAACAGCGAGCAAATCCTCACCTTATCTCATAATGGACATATCAAATGTTTCGATGTGTCTATCGGGATGACGCTCTCTCAATGGTCTATCGTCGAGAGTCCCAGGTGCATCGCCCTGGCAAGCAATGAGACATTCATAGCAGTCTCTGACGGTTCGTCAGTGTCATTCTGGGACATTACGACCCACAAGCAAATCGGATATGTCATCGAGCACACAAATTGCGTCGTATCCATGGCCATCTCAGCAAACCATGACCTCGCGATGGGCAGAGGGAACACAATCTCGCTTCGCAGTCTCCGAGATATCCTTCCTTCTCACTACCTTGGCATTGTAAGTTCGACTGCATCACCGCTGTGTGTGATGTCTTCCTCAAAATCTGCTTTGTTGATGTAACAGATGTCTCGTGAGGAAGAAAGCTGGTGCATGAACGTGAAAGAGGCTGATCTCGAGGGGACCAGCGAATCGAATCACATACAAGACGATGGCTCAGGTGCGTCCCTCGGCACCCCAACTCGCGCTTCATTGACCTCCATGTCCATTAGACAGAAAATTTGTGCATCTCGAAAACACCGTCCGACAACTCCGCAACGAGCTCGCCAAATCCCGACATGTGGCCGGCCAGGAAAAGAATAGTCTAGACAAGATGATCAAGTCATTACGTGCAGACCTGCATGCACAGGAAAGGAGCTCAAGTACGTTATTGTCACCCTGACTCGCGCTTCCCTGACCTGTTTTCTGTCGTCTATGTCCATCAGACGAAAAAATAGTGAATCTCGAGAAAACGATACAAGAACTCCGTCATGAACTCGCTATGTCTCAGCGCGCAGCCAATCAGGAGAAATATACCCTGAACGAATCCACCAAGTCCCTTCGTGCCGATCTTCGCGCACCGAACGAAAGCTCAAGTACGTTCATCATCACCCTGGCTCGTGCTTCATTGACATTCATGTTCTTTGTCCGAAAGAGTCGCCTGCCATCATTTTGGAGGTGCCACAGGCGACCAGAGATTCTGCACAGGAGACGGCTGTGCTTCATCCTGGGTTCGATAGAGTGCGCGACAAGCTTTATTTGGCTTCGATGCGCCAAACAACCCTCGTGGAAGAAATTGCGTACTCACTCTTTGGGTCTTTCAACTTTTCCATCCCCATCGTATATGGAGAGGGCAATCGCACAGTCGGTCGTCTCCTGGAACATATCCTAACGGGTTCAGGTGATGTCACAATTCTCGCCTGGACAGGGTGCGCGGGTAGCTACAACAGCTGCCTACCCATCGACCTCACTGTCTACAATGAACTCGTACCGCCACACGTCCCACAGCCCATTGAGGTGGTTGAGATGGACGGCATAATCACGGCATTGCGTTCATCCTTGCCCGACCTCTCCTTGGCCGTGAAGATGCATAGCCGCCTCAGTGAACTTCCCTCGCCTTCTCTTTTTGCCAGTCGACTGCGACTTCCCGGCATTCTTTCTCGCCTCACCGAAGTCGTCCACATCTCAGATCCAGATCCAGAGACGAATCTTCATGTATACCATGCAATGACATCCATGTTCGGGGACATAGAGATCAAGACTGCAGACAACCTGACTGGGACAAAGGATCTCTGTCTTGTCCATCCATGGATCCGTGCGCTGCTAGACCAAGAGTTCTCGAATGGTGTGGCTGTGCTTGATAGAACCACACAAGCACTCCAATTCGTCGCTCGTCTCAGACAACCATTTGGCGCACTGTTGTTCGAGCGGCTGTCGCGCGTAGAATACAGGCGAGTCGCCGTGGACAGTTTGATCATGGTTCAAGTCAGCGAGGAGGTTCCGTTGGATGACTTGATGGACAACATTCGTACGATCGAAGTACAATAGTCCTAATTTCATGTTCAATAACAGAGTGCACAGGCTGTCGACCCATCATCTCATCGAGGCTACGGGCATTTGGCATTACATGGAGCATGACACAATGCCTGATAGGGCAATCGCGCACGACATGGCTGACAACTGCTGATCTCATCGTAGAGCCGGAGACTGATCAGACGGGTTCATTCAATGAGACTAAGCTTGTCTGTACAGAGACATGTGGGGTTCATTTTGTTATGACGAAGACGGAAAAGTTAATCGCCACAGTCGGGACACATGACTTGGAGAACAACAATGGGGTGAGGTTAGAAGCGAAGGAGTGGCATTTGACGCGCCTCATCAATGCGATATGCATTGGAAAACATAAACGAAGCTGCAGAAGGCACCCCTTGGCATAATCATCCTTGAATGCCCCGATTGCTGGGAAGCTCACTCCATCGCTGCGGCCCGTTCCCACCAATTTCGAGAACAGTTTTTACCATAAACAACTCGAATGTTGTGAGCATGACGGCAAGAAAGTCCATGTGCCCCGAGTGTGTGAACTGATACATATCGATAAGGAGACACGTGCATGCCAGACGAGGATGGGGTACCGCAAGTAGACGACCACGCACCTTTCTTTCCATCGCTGCGATACCTGGTCAAGTATGTCTTTGAGGCTCAGCCCGCAGTCAAGGAATGGCAAGTGCCTACGCGAAATATTATTTGAGAGTGCAATACTGATGAGGACTCAAGAGTCGACTGAAGACAGCTCCTCCTCCAAGATCGTTCATCAAAAGAGAGCAAGACCGATGCAAATAGTTGTTCAAGATTCCATACGGTCAGTTGCATGCCTCATTGATGGGAAGCACATTGTGAGCGGTGGCAACGGAGGGAAGATTCGACGTTGGCGAATGGAAGATGGCAAGGAGGTGGGGACGCCAATGGATGCAGGGAGTAATGTTCTCAATATCGCGGTGTCACGAGATGGAAAGTGGGTGGTAGGTGGGATGGACAGCGGCGAGGTGATGGTGTTGAATGCGGAGAGCCACGAAAAAGCGACCGAGTTCAAAGCGCACAGCAATGGGGTGTTGGTGGTGGACGTCTCTCCGGATGGGACGAGGATTGCGACCGGATCGGAGGACAGGATTATGAGTGTCTGGTCGCTCTCAACTGGCCAGCGACTGCTCGGCTTGAGACACGACAACTGGGTAGTCGCAGTCAAATTCTCACCCAACGGATGCCTCATCGCTACTGCCACGAGGAAGTACGCATGCGTTCGCATCTACAACAGTCAGAACGGTGACTTTCTCGTCGACTTCCTGGTCCGAGTCAGCTTGTCCGGGAGCCAATGCCTTGCCTGGGCCAGCAATAGCGAGCAACTCTTTGCCTTATCTCAAGATGGGGTCATCAAGTGTCTTGACGTGTCTACTGGGACAAGGCTCTCTCAATGGCCCATCCTCGGCACCAAAAATCCCGAGTGTATCGCCCTGGCAAGCAACGAGACATTCATGGCAGTCTCTGACAACTCATCGGTGTCATTCTGGGACACTACGACCCACAAGCAAATTGGATCTGTCATCGAGCATCCAGATTGCGTCGTGTCGATGGCCATCTCAGCAAACCACGACCTTGTGATGGGCAGAGGCAAGACAATCTCCCTTCGCCGTCTGCGAGAGATCCTTCCCTCTCACTACCTTGACGTTGTAAGTTCAACTGCATCAGAAACTCGCTATGTGAGATGCCTTCCTGATCAATATCTGCTTTGTTACTTGCAACAGACGTTTCGTCGGCGAGCAAGCTGGCACATGGACGTGAAAGAGGCTGATCTACGGGGGACCAGTGAATTGAGTCATGTACAAGATGAGGGCTCGGGTGCGTCCATCGGTACCTCAACTTGTGCTTCATTGACATCCATGTTTAGGCAGAAAATTCGCTCATCTCGAAAAAAAACTCGCCAAATCCCGACATGTAGCCAATCCAAAGAAGGATCATCTTGACGAGATCATCAGGTCACTACGTGCAGACCTGCATGCACAGGAAACTAGCTCAAGTACGTTTATTGTTACCCTGACTCATGCTTCCCTGATTGGTTTTCTGTCGTCCATGTCCATCAGACGAAAAAATAGTGAATCTCGAGAAAATGATACAAGAACTCCGTCACGAACTCGCTATGTCTCAGCGCGCAGTCAATCAGGAGAAATATATTCAGAATGAACCCACCAAATCTCTTCATACCGATCTTCGCCCACGGGAGGAAAACTCAAGTGCGTCCCTCGCCACCTTGGCTTGCGCTTCATTCACATTCACGTTCTTTGTCAGACCATAAAGAGTCACCTACCATCATTTTGGAGACACCACAGGCGACCGGTGTTTCTGCACAGGAGACGGCTGTGCTTCGTCCTGGCTTCGACAGAGTACGCGACAAGCTTTATCTGGCTTCGATGCGCCAAACAACCCTCGTGGAAGAAATTGCGTACTCACTGTTTGGGTCTTTCAACTTTTCCATTCCGATCGTATATAGGGAGGGCAATCACACAGTCGGTCGTCTCCTGGAACACATTCTAGCAGGTTCAGGTGATGTCACAATTCTCGCCTGGACAGGGTGCGCGGGTAGCTACAACAGTTGCCTACCCATCGACCTCACTGTCTACAATGAACTTGTCCCGCCACACGTCCCTCAACCCATCGAAGTGGTTGAGATGGACGGCATTATCACGGCATTGCGTTCATCCTTGCCCGACCTCTCCCTGGCCATGATGATGCATAGCCGCCTCAGTGAACTTCCCTCGCCTTCTCTTTTTGCCAGTCGACTGCGACTTCCCGGAATTCTTTTTCCCCTCCCTGAACTCGTCCACATCTCAGATCCAGATCCGATGACGAACATCCATGTATGCCAAGCGACGACGTCCGTGTTTGGGGACATAGAGATCAAGACAGCCGACAATTTGACTGGGACGAATGATCTGTGTCTTGTCCATCCATGGATCCGTGCGCTGCTAGACCAAGAGTTCTCGAATGGTGCGGCTGTGCTTGATAGAACCACACAAGCACTCCGATTCGTCGCTCGTCTCAGGCAGCCCTTTGGCGCACTGTTGTTCAAGCGGCTGTCGCACGTAGAGTATAGGCGAGTCGCCACGGACAGTTTGATCATGGTTCAAATCCGCGAGGAGGTTCCATTGGATGACTTGATGGACAACATTCGTACGATCGAAGTACAGTAGTTCTAGCTTCATGTTCAATAACAAAGTGCACAGGCTACCAAGCTCGACTCATCATCTCATCTCATAGCTTCGATGAAGCATGCGGCAATACATGAAACAAGTCGCTGTGTCCACATGGTAATGGAATTGCATTTGACCTTAATTGACCTTCATGAACTTCCCTCACCATCCCTTCTTGCCAGCCAACTGAGCCTTTCTAGCATTTTTTTCCACTCACTGACCTTGTCGTGACTCTACAGGGCCGCCACATGGCGTGCTTCTTCGACACTGACTCATTGCGCACCTGATAATGGTCCCTATCGACCAGCTACCTCCACTGGCATTGTAGCAGGGCCATCGGTTGATCTGGTGGACGTTGAAACGTCGATTTCCTAGATGGCAGATGTAACCTATTCTGGCTGTCCTTCAGCTCCTTCCAGATCCAAGTCTGTGGGCTAAGGGTAAGAGAACTTTTCCCTAGAAGTGATGTGACTCGTTTACGACTGTCTAATCTCGCTGACAGCGGAAACCGTTATGATCGTGAGTGGAGAGGAAGCCTGATATTACTGATGAGGCCCAAAGGCACTCTCTCGTAAACACATACTGTTCAAGGAGATGGAAGTGATGATCCTCGTCCCAATGCCACGTCTTCAAATTGTCATGCTGAGCCGCAGGATAGTACTTTTGCCTATGGACTGGATCGTTGATATTATCGCCATGGAAGCACCGATCAGAAGCAAGCAATGTCGGATGTCGGAGAATGAGTGGGAGTATCGGGTGGGGAGGATCTGGGCAGAGAAGTTACTAGTACAATTCTGCATTCTTTGGCCAGAATGACCGGTGAGTCGGAGGCAATACCTGATAGGCTATCGTGCATGACATGGCTGACACCTGCCGATCTCATCGTAGAGCCAGAGACTGAGTGAGCAGACAGGATCATTCAATGGGACCCTAAGGTTGTCCGTATGGAGACATGTGGGGTCTATCGTGTTATGACGAAGACGGAAAAGTTACTGTAATCGCCACAGTCTGGACACATGAATAGCTTGGAGGAGAACAACGATGAGCACTAGTGACATTGGAAGCGAAGAGTGGCGTTCGACGCGCCTCATCAATGCGATATGCATTAGAAAACATAAACGAAGCTACTGCAGAAGCACCCAGGGCTTGCCATGATCAGCCTCGAATGCCCCGATTGCTGGGAAGCTCACTCCATCACTGCGGCCCGTTCCCACCAATTTCGAGGACAATTTTACCATAAACAACTCGGATGTTGTGAGCATGACGGCAAGAAAGTCCATGTGCCCCGAGTGTGTGAACTGATGCATATCGATAAGGAGACACGTGTATGCCAGACGAGGATGGGGTACCGCAAGTAGACGACATACACCTTTCTTTCCATCACTGTGATACCTAGTCAAACATGTCTTCGAGGCTCAGCCCGCAGTCAAGGAATGGCAAGTGCCTAGGCGAGATATTTGAGAGCACAATACTGACAATAACCCAAGAGTCGACTGAAAGCAGCCCCTCCTCCAGTATCGTTCACCAAAAGAGAGCAAGACCGATGCAGATAGTTGTTCAAGATTCCGTACGATCAGTTGTGTGTCTTGTCGATGGGAAGCACATTGTGAGCGGTGGCGATGGAGGGAAGATTCGATGTTGGCGAATGGAAGATGGCAAGGAGGTGGGGATACAAATGGATGCGGGGAGTGATGTTTGGAACATTGCGGTGTCACAAGATGGAAAGTGGGTCGTGAGTGGGACGAGGAATGGCAAGGTGGCAGTATGGAATGCGGAGAGCCACAAAAAGGCGACCGAGTTCCAAGGACACAGCGATTTGGTGTTTGGGGTGGACGTCTCTCCCGATGGAACTATATTCGCGACCGGATCCTGTGACAATACTGCCTGTGTCTGGTCGCTCTCGACTGGCCAGCGACTGCTCGGCCCCTGGAAACACGACGACAGGGTGGTCGGGGTGAAATTCTCACCCGACGGATGTCTCATCGCCACTGCTGCATCGAGCTGTAACTCCGTTCGGATCTATGACAGTCAGAACGGCGACTTCCTTGTTGACTTCGCGGCCCAAGTCAGCTGGTCCGGGAACCAGCGCCTTGCCTGGGCCAGCAATAGCGAGCAACTCTTCACCTTATCTGGCAATGGTCATATCAAGTGTCTCGACGTGTCTATGGGGATGACGCTCTCTCAATGGTCCATCGCCAAGAATCCCGAGTGCATCGCCCTGGCAAGCAATGAGACATTCATAGCAATCTCTGACGGTTCATCGGTGTCATTCTGGGACACTAGGACACACAAGCAAATCGGATATGTCATTGAGCATCCAGATCGCGTCGTGTCCATAGCCATCTCAGCAAACCACGACCTTGTGATGGGCAGAGGCAAGACAATCTCCCTTCGTAGTCTGCGAGATATCCTTCCTTCTCACTACCTTGACGTTGTAAGTTCAACTGCATCCGAAACTCAGTATGTGAGATGCGTTCCTTATCAACATCCGCTTCGTTGCTTGTAGCAGACGTTTCGTGGGCAGGAAAGCTGGCACATGGACGTGAAAGAGGCTGATCTCAAGGGGACCAGCGAATCGAGTCATGTACAAGATGGGGACTCGGGTGCGTCCATCGGCACCCCAACTCGCCATTCACATTCATTGACATCCATGACCATTAGATAGAAAAATTGCGCGTCTCGAAAACACCGTCCAGCGACTCCACGATGAGCTTGCCAAATGCCGACATGCAGCCAATCAGAAGGATAGTATGGACGAGACGATCAGGTCACTACGTGCAGACCTGCACGCACAGGAAACGAGCTCAAGTACGTTCATTGTCACCCTGACGCACTCTTCCCTGATCACTTTTCTGTCGTCCATGTCCATCAGACGAAAAAATAGTGAATCTCGAGAGAACTGTACAAGAACTCCGTCACGAACTCGCTATGTCCCAGCGCGGAGTCAATCAGGAGAAACGTATCACTAAGTCCCTTCGTGCCGATCTTCGCACACGGGACGAAAACTCAAGTATGTCCATTGCCACCTTGGCTTGCACTTCATTGACATCCACGTTTCTTGTCTGACCACAAAGACTCGCCTACCATCATACTGGAAGTGGAACGAGCGACCGGAGATTCCGCACAGGATATGGCTGTGCTTCGTCCTGGGTTCGACAAAGTGCGCGACAAGCTTTATTTGGCTTCAATGCACGAAACAACCCTTGTGGAACACATTGCATACTCACTGTTTGAATCTTTCAACTTTTCCATCCCGGTCGTATATGGCGAGGGTGATCGTACAATCGGACGTCTCCTCGAACACATTCTAACAGGTTCAGGTGATGTCACAATTCTCGCCTGGACAGGGCACGCGGGCAGCTACAATAGTTGCCTACCCATCGACCTCACTGTCTACAATGAACTTGTCCCGCCACACATCCCTCAACCCATTGAGGTGATTAAGATGGACTACATGATCACGGCATTGCATTCATCCTTGCCCAACCTCTCCCTGGCCGTGATGATGCGTAACCGCCTCAGCGAACTTCCCTCACCCTCTCTGTCTGCAAGTCGACTGCGACTTCCCAGCATTCTTTCTCCCCTCCCCGAGCTTGTTCACATCTCAGATCCAGATCTAGAGACGAATCTTCATGTATACCATGCAATGACGTCCATGTTCGGGGACATAGAGATCAAGACGGCAGACAACTTGATTGGGACAAAGGATCTGTGTCTCGTCCATCCATGGATCCGCCCCCTGTTAGACCAAGAGTTCTCGAATGGTGCGGCTGCGCTTGACAAAACCACACAAGCACTGCGATTCGTTGCTCGTCTTAGGCAGCCATTTGGCTCACTGTTGTTTGAGCGGCTGTCGCATGTAGAGTATAGGCGAGTCGCCACAGACAGTTTGATCATGGTTCAAATCCGCGAGGAGGTTCCATTGGATGACCTGATGGACAACATCCATACGATCGAAGTACAGTAGTCTTGGTTTCTATATTTGCCCTCGGTACGATACATATCGGCCTGGCTTCCTAATAGCTACATTCGTGATCCAATTTTCGCACTGTACATATCTTACTCGGCTACAAATCAAGTGACATCGCAACCTATTCTACTCTTCCCTTCGAAACCGGGAGATCGGTGCATTGTTAGTTTGGTGGTAGCTGGATCCTCGAATATCCGTTACACGCTCCGAAGACTCGACTGCAGGGTCACTCGATCTAACAGAGGCCACCCACAGCCGTATACAGGACTATGGGTGTCTGCCTTGGATGATACACACAAAGTGTAGATCGTGCACTAAACATTTATCATTAAGACATTCCATTCGGGCCATCAAACTCGGTCTATCTTACCATCAGTGTTCGAGAGAAGCCATACGGAATTACACGGTACAGGGCATTATACCCAGGATGTTGAGGTATTCGAGACCAGAATCTCAAAGTGCACTGGCTGAGCTCGACACCAAACTCATTGTACTGTTGCCAGCGTCATCGACATTATTCTTTTTCGCTGTTGATGACCTGATAACGATCCCTATCGACCAGCTACCTCCACTGGCATTGTAGCAGGGCCATCGGTTGATCAGATGGACGTTGAAACGTTGATTTCCTAGATGGCAGATGCAACCTATTCTGGCTGTCCTTCGGCTCCTTCCAGATCCAAGTCCGTGGGCTAAGGGTAAGAGAACTTTTCCCTAGAAGTGATGTGACTCGTTTATGGTCGTCTAATCTCACTGACAGCAAAGACCGTTATGATCGTGAGTGGAGAGGAAGCCTAATATTACTGATGAGTCCCAAAGGCACTCTCTCGTAAACACATACTGTTCAAGGAAATGGAAGTGATACGAAGAATGGTCGCCCCATACATAATCCTTGTCCCAATGCCATGTCTTCAGATTGTCATGCTGAGCCGCAGGATAGTACTTTTGCCTATGAACTGAATCGTTGATGTTATTGCCATGGAAGCACCGATCAGAAGCAAGCAATGTCGGATGTCGGAGAATGAGTGGGAGTATCGGGTGGGGAGGATCTGGGCAGAGAAGTTACTAGTACAATTCCGCACTCTTTGGCCAGAATGACCGGCGAGTCGGAGGCAATACCTGATAGGCTATCGTGCACGACATGGCTGACACCTGCCGATCTCATCGTAGAGCCAGATCATTCAATGAGACCCTAAGGTTGTCCGTACGGAGACATGTGGGGTCTATCGTGTTATGACGAAGACGGAAAAGTTACTGTAATTGCCACAGTCTGGACACGTGAGTAGCTTGGAGGAGAACAACGATGAGCACTAGTGACATTGGAAGCGAAGAGTGGCGTTCGACGCGCCTCATCAATGCGATATGCATTAGAAAACATAAACGAAGTTACTACAGAAGCATCCAAGGCTTCCCATGATCAGCCTCGAATGCCCCAACTGCTGGGAAGCTCACTCCATCGTTGCGGTCCATTCCCACCAATTTCGAGAACAATTTTTACCATAAACAACTCGGATGTTGTGAGCATGACAGCAAGAAAGTCCATGTGCCCCGAGTGTGTGAACTGATGCATATCGATAAGAAGACACGTGTATGCCAGGCGAGGATGGGGTACCGCAAGTAGACGACCACGCACCTTTCTTTCCGTCGCTGTGATACCTAGTCAAACATGTCTTCGAGGCTCAGCCCGCAGTCAAGGAATGGCAAGTGCCTAGGCGAGATATTTGAGAGTGCAATACTGACAATAACCCAAGAGTCGACTGAAGACAGCTCCTCCTCCAAGATCGTTCATCAAAAGAGAGCAAGACTGATGCAAATAGTTGTTCAAGATTCCATACGATCAGTTGCGTGTCTTTTTGATGGGAAGCACATTGTGAGCGCTAGCGACGGAGGGAAGATACGACGTTGGCGAATGGAAGATGGTAAGGAGGTGGGGATACCAATGGATGCAGGCCGGGATCCTGTTTGGAACATCGCGGTGTCACAAGATGGAAAGTGGGTCGTGAGTGGGACGAAGAGTGGTGAGGTGATGGTGTGGAATGCGGAGAGCCACGAAAAGGTGACCAAGTTCAAAGGGCACACCAGAGAGGTGGGGGCGGTAGACGTCTCTCCGGATGGGACGAAAATCGCGACTGCGTCAAGTGACTATACTGCCAGTGTCTGGTCACTCTCGACTGGCCAGCGACTGCTCGGGCCCTTGATACACGACTACTCTGCAGTGGCTGCGGCCAAGTTCTCACCCGACGGACGTTTCGTTGCCACTGCCACGCGGAGCATCCGCATCTACGATAGTCAGAACGGCGACTTCCTCGTTGACTTCCCGGCTCAAGTCAGCTCGTCCGGGAACCAGTGCCTCGCCTGGGCCAGCAATAGCGAGCAAATCTTCACCTTATCTCACAATGGGCATATCAAATGTTTTGACGTGTCTATTGGGAAGACGCTCTCTCAATGGCCCATCGTCGAGAGTCCCGTGTGCATCGCCCTGGCAAGCAATGAGACATTCATAGCAGTCTCTGACGGTTCGTCGGTGTCATTCTGGGACACTACGACACACAAGCAAATCGGATATGTCATCGAGCACACAAACTGCGTCGTGTCCATGGCCATCTCAGCAAACCACGACCTCGCGATGGGCAGAGGGAGCGCAATCTCCATTCGCAGTCTGCGAGATATCCTTCCCTCTCACTACCTTGACGTTGTAAGTTCAACTGCATCCGAAACTCGGTATGTGAGATGCGTTCCTTATCAACATCCGCTTTGTTACTTGCAGCAGACGTTTCGTGGGCGGGAAAACATGATGAAAGAGGTTGATCTCGAGGGGACCAGCGAATCGGTTCATGTGCGAGATGAGGACTCAGGTGCGTCCATCGGCACCCCAACTCGCCATTCACATTCATTGACATCCATGTTCATTAGATAGAAAAATTGCGCGTCTCGAAAATACCGTCCAGCAACTCCGCAATGAACTTGCCAAATGCCGACATGCAGCCAATCAGAAGGATAGTACAGACGAGATGATCAGGTTGCTACGTGCAGACCTTCATGCACAGGAAACTAGCTCAAGTACGTTCATTGTTACCCTGATGCACTCTTCCCTGATCTGTTTTCTGTCGTCTATGTCCATCAGACGAAAGAATAGTGAATCTCGAGAGAATTGTACAAGGACACCGTTACGAACTAGCTACATCCCAGCACGCAGTGAATCAGGAGAAACATATCCTGAACGAAACCATCAAGTCCCTTCGTGCCAATCTTCGCGCACGGGACGAAAACTCAAGTATGTCCATCGCCACCCTGGCTCACACTTGATTGACACTGACATTCGTTGTCTGACCATAAAGAGTCGCCTGCCATGATTTTGGAGGTGCCACAGGCGACCGGGGATTCCGCACAGGATATGGCTGTGCTTCGTCCTGGCTTCGACAAAGTGCGCGACAAGCTTTATTTGGCTTCAATGCACCAAACAACGCTCATGGAAGACATTGCGTACTCACTGTTTGAGTCTTTCAACTTTTCCATCCCGGTCGTATATGGGGAGCGCGATCGCACAGTCGGTCGTCTTCTGAAACACATTCTAGCAGGTTCAGGTGATGTCACAATATTCGCCTGGACAGGGTGCGCGGGTAGCTACAATAGTTGCCTACCCATCGACCTCACTGTCTACAATGAACTCATGCCACCACACGTCCCTCAACCCATCAAAGCAGCTGAGATGGACGCCATAATCACGGCATTGCGTTCATCCTTGCCCGACCTCTCCCTAGCCGTGATGATGCATCATCGCCTCAGCGAACTTCCCTCACCCTCTCTGTCTGCAAGTCGACTGCGACTTCCCGGCATTCTTTCTCCCCTCCCCAAGCTTGTTCACATCTCAGATCCAGATCCGGAGACGAATCTTCATGTATACCATGCAACGACGTCCATGTTCGGGGACATAGAGATCAAGACGGCAGACAACTTGACTGGGACAATGGATCTGTGTCTCGTCCATCCATGGATCCGCCCCCTGTTAGACCAAGAGTTCTCAAACGGTGCGGCTGCGCTTGACAAAACCACACAAGCACTCCGATTCGTTGCTCGTCTTAGGCAGCCATTTGGCTCACTGTTGTTCGAGCGGCTGTCGCGCATAGAGTATAGGCGAGTCGCCGCGGACAGTTTGATCATGGTTCAAATCTGCGAGGAGGTTCCATTGGATGACTTGACGGACAACATCCGTACGATCGAAGTACAGTAGTCTTGGCTTCTATATCTGCCCTCGGTACGATACATATCGGCCTGGCTTCCCAATAGCTACATTCGTGATCCAATTTTCGCACTGTATATCTTGCTCGGCTACAAATCAAGTGACGTCGCAACCTATTCTACTCCTCCCTTCGAATCCAGGAGATCGGTGCATTGTTAGTTTGGCGGTAGCTGGATCCTCGAATATCCGTTACACACTCCGGAGACTCGACTGCAGGGTCACTCGATCTAACAGAGGTCACTCACAGCCGTATACAGGACTATGGGCGTCTGCCTTGGATGATACACACAAAGTGCAGATCGTGCTTCGCATCGCACTAGACATTTCTCACTAAGACATTCCATTCGGGCCATCAAACTCGGTCTGTCTTACCATCAGGATTTGAGAGAAGCCGTACGGCATTACCCAAGATGTTGAGGTATTCGAGACGAGAGTTTCAAAGCACACTGGCTGAGCTCGACACCAATATGCTCGCACCAGTGCTGTCCTGGGCCGGTGACCAAGTTATTTGACCATGCATGTTTCCGACCTTCTCATCCGACCAAAGTCTGGGGCACTTCAACACGACCGCTGGATTCAGTGAGACCTATATATCATTTTTTCCGCCAGGCCACTTTCGAGCCGCATGACATGGAATCTGAGGGCGTCGCGATCGACATTTTTCGGACCTGCCTGATGCCTCTGGCGAGATCGCAACAGCGTGATGAGCAGGGTGCACCATTCAAGACCCTCGTCTCTAGGAGTTCTCCTGGACGTCGTGGCAGGTTCCACTTGGGATGGATGGTTATATCCGATAGTGGGTACCAGTGACAGTCCCCTGAAAACGTGGTCACCAACCACATCTCATTCTCGGGAACACCTTTTTCCCATTTCACTTATATCCTCGGAGACAGTACGTGAATTCCGCAGATGAGATAACGCGTGTCTGTTCCGATCTCCGCAAGTTACGTTGGGCTCAGATAAGGAGAGATCCGGTCATCATACTGAAGAAACTATTGCGAAACTGCGGGAACACCCGTTGTCATACCTCAAATGCCCGGACTGCTGCGTAGCTCGTTCTGGAACTTCTCGGGAGCGATGCCCTCAACCGACAACTCGGAGTTCAGCACCACGATTGCAACAACAAGGGTCCATTGGAGGTAATCGACAGTGGTCACATGTAGAACCATCTTCGAGACTCCCCACATAATGGTGGAAGAACGGATGGCAGATTTCAGGGAGGTCGCTGTCGCTGTGTAAGATAGCTGGAAAAGGGAAGGGATTCAAATTGCGGCAAAGGCAAAGTAGGAAAAGGACAAGGACAAGGATATACAGCTAAAGAGTATCGGTTAGCTAGGTGAGATGAGGACGTTTAAGGGTATCGAGCGGAGAGAACTCAAGACAGAGCTGTTACGTTGGGGCGAGTATAGTGACCGCATGGCATTGCATTCGCTCGTCGATGTTTGTTGGGAGGACTTGCCCACAGTTGGAATGCTTGACGGACATATTTTTTCGTAGTAATATCCAAGTCTGGTTACGCAGTTGCGCGATACCACCACCGTACAACGGTGTGCTTACGACTGAGAAGGACTGACGCGCCAGTGGTCACTTAATATTGCACCTCGTGTGTGCGAGGCGTGCTTGAAGTGCCGTTGAGTGGACCTGTGGATGAAATCCATTGGGGTTGAGGGACACTTTGCAAAAGAAGACTCACGTATTCTATTGCTCGCTATATGTCAGGTATCGGGAAACACGAATGGAGTAGGAAGCCACACAGACACCACTTGTGACTTGATTCCTATTTTGTAACAACTTCGAGCGCGATTTTCCCCATTGATAACTCGGGACCACAATGATGAAAATCGGAAGGGTGGGTATGCCAATTGGGATGAGGGCATGGTAAGAAGCCACGTGTATGCCAGGCGACAACAGCGTACAGCAAGCAGACGACCGCGCATCCTTGCTTTCATCGCTCTACTACCAGTAGCCAAGCATGTTTTCGAGAATAAGCCGGCGGTTAAGGAATGGTGAGTAGGTGGGCGAGACACGTAAGAGTGTGAAAC
>JBBPQZ010000074.1:0-28688 GCA_038092795.1 Boletus rubissimus
GAGCCAGCGTGACCCGTTACATAATCCAGTGCAATGTAACCCACACCTTCCCAAGACTGCATACTATGTATTGTTGTTGATCGTAGTCTGACCCTATGGTGCAACAAAGGTAGGCAAGAAATCACTTGCAGTGCTGTCCCTGCAACTTCAAGTTGGCAGCAGATGGAGAGGAAGAAAATGTACAACTTGATATGAGCCACTTGTAACTGTCAGTGTCTGGTGTTTTTCTCAGGCTGTTACTACTACTTGGAATCAGCTTGATCATTGAAGAGATCCGACTTGCCAGAAGATAATCCAAGATCATCAACAAACCAGCACTTTTCCCACACTTTTCCATGAAATGTCTTTACACACCACATCACCACATTTATATCTATGCTTCCCAAACTTTGCCCAGAAGCCTAAATTCATAGAAAAATTGTCTCAAAAATTTTTTAAACCATATCAATAGTGAAAATATTGAGTAGATTTCCCCTATTTCTCTGTACAGATCTGTATTACTAGGTACCTTTCTGTGGGACCTATCCAGGTCTGTGGATGTCTGCCAATACAAGGGTTGGTTTGCTGATGATGAAACAGATAGGCTTGGTAAAATAGGTGCATTATGAAAACTTCAGCATAGATATGTATGAGCAAGGCTGAGGAGTCCTTTAAGATGGCTGAGGTAGAGAATGAGTTGGCAATCAAGTGCTTGGTGACACTTGCAAGCTCCTGTCTTTGTCATTGCTTTTTAGCATCATCATTATTGTTGTCATGCACTGCTCTTTTTACTACTCTCTTTGCTCCTCTTGCCATTGTCACCACTTTCTTATATTGTTGTTCACTGTAGCTATGCTTCTAAGTTCTGTCTCAGCTTTTTGGTGTTAGCTTACTGTTTATATTCTCATTGTTCTCCATTATGGCTTCTGTGTGTACTCTTTCATCAGCAAATCATGACTTACATGTACATATTACTGGTATTACAATGGTTTCATTGCTTTTCCATCAAACTCTGGGCTTTATTTGAAAGTCATCTGCAGTCAATGCTGTGCTTGTTGAGGATGGCATCTGTCATCTGAACAGCCATGTTGTTTTTGTTGCTGTAATCACTTTCACTCATCAACTATTGTTTACCATAGGATTTTTGTCCACTTTCAGATGGTTCATGAGCAAAAATTGCCATTATTGTTTCTGGCAAGGTTGACAAAAACTCTGTAGAAGTAGAAAATGAACACAGGTTCAATATTGATATCTCTATGCTCCTCAGCAACTCATTTGTCTTCAATGTTATTGTTTTATTTCTCATCTTTGACTTGCAAAAACACCTCTTCTTTGAAAAGACCACAAGTTCACAAGAGTCACTAAGTGTGATAATTGAGTGAAAGAAGTGGAATTTCAAAACTAGTGAATATACACAAAGAATCAACTACTTATATACCATAGCTATGTGTGCACAAACCAAGTTTTTAGGGCCGGTGCGGAATGTCCTAGAATGATTATATAAGCTGACGTCATAGAATGTTCTGGAAGGTTTGGAGGGTGACATTATGGGAAATAAGGTAAGGAATTGAGCAGATGAGTGGTGGGGATGAGATTAATGGATTTGGAGATAAGATAAGATAAAATAAGATCTTGCACCCAAGTGAATGCATTGAATCCTGGTGTCCATGAGCTAACATGACTAGTGAAGGAAAACTGTTGAAGGAGGACAGGGGTGTTGTATTAGTATCTTCTAGAAGAAGGAGTCAACCAATGCCTTATTGCGTTTCATTACCCCCTTCTCAAGATTGAACTTCCAATTGATCAGAATACTGGTAATGTTTGGCTCCGATCTGGACTTCAGGATTTCGAAGAGTGAGTTAGGGAGGTGGTTGAGTGATTTGGCGAAGGATTTGAAGCCTTGGTTGTGAAAGAGAGGGGTTCTGGTTGTGCAGAGAGGGCAATCACATGGTTTTGAGGAAGGGTGCACAGCTGCCACATTACCTTGTATTCCACAGATGGCCTCCAGATGTCTCAGATGGAAGTCTTCAAGTTTTTTGGTTGTGTGACTTAGGTTGGTTTTGGGTTCCCACATTCGTTTTTTGCAGGGATACCCTTTCCAGTGCATCAAGTACTTGGTTTTGTTTTGCTTCCTTTGGGAGTTGATGATCTTCTGCACTTTGTATTCTTTCTCTTGTTGGACTACGACTGGAGGGGGTGGTTTTGGTTTGGCTTGAGAAGGGTAGATCCTGGTTACATAAGGGCTGAGGAGGAATTCGTTGAATATCAGGTGTATTCCCTTCCAAGTCTTTGGTAGCTCCAGTTCATAGGCTGCCACTCTGACCTTTGCCTTCACCTTAAACAGACCATACCACTTGTTGTTGAATTTTTTTGTTGGTTGGTCTGTTTTGATGTTCTTTGCTTCTAGAAGGACCTTCTGTCCTGATTCATATTCCTCCACCTTTCGAGCTTTCCTATCATGGGATTTCTTCATCAACTTGGCTGCTTTCTTTAAGGCTCTCTTGGCCACCTTGTAGTTGGCCTTCATTTGCCCTACAAACACCATTGCAGACTCATTTCGGACTTTGGTCTTCTTGGCAGGGATTATGGATTGCTGATCAAAGTTAAGGATGAAGGGGAAGACACTGGTGGCATTGGAGGTCTGGAAGTTGTGGGCAAACTCTGCTATTGTTATGAACTATCGCCGAAGCGCCTGATCACTTCCACAAGGCTCGGACTATGCTTGCAGGCTACACGTGTCCTGGCTCAAGAATGAGGGTATGGGGGTCCTTTCTGAACAACGCAGTCTACAATGACCAAGAATGCCAAGGCAATGACTATCGTGGTGAACAAAGTGGATTAGACTGGAGATACCAGTCGCAAAGTACTACCTTATATACTGTACAGGTGCGTGCACAGACCATGCTATGCATGGGATGAACTACCTTAAATAGACTAAGTGGTCTCATGACCATGGGAACACGATAACGGAAATGAATGGGGCTATGTGAGAAGAGCGGAAATTAAAAGGGCGCAGTTACCTCGTGTTATAATGTCATTGGTTCTAGACCTAGTCATGTGAGGGTTACCATGGTCACATGCACAGATCATGTGACTGGAAAAGGAAAAAGATACAAGTTCGAAAAGTTTGGAAATGTTCATATTATAACAGCTATGGCTAGCCATTCCACCCAGTTGGTTTGCTGATGGTTCATGTAGATTCTGAGATATTTCTCCACTTCCCTGTTGATTCGCTCGGTTTGGCCATTGGTTTGAGGATGATAGACTGTGGAGGGGTTGGCTTTGATTTTTAATAGGGAGTATAGATCTCTCATAAATGACGATACAAATTGGGAGCTTTGGTTCAAGATTACTTTTCGGAGTGTGCTGTGGAGCTTGAATATGTGGTCTTGGAATACTGTGGCCATGTCTTGAGAGGTGATTATATTGATAACAGGGATCAGGTGGATTATCTTGGAGAACTGGTCAACTACCACCAGTATAGCATTTTTTCCTTGCAACTGCGGTAGTGGGCTGATTAGATATACTGAGATGATCTCCCAGGGGGCTGATGGGATCTCGTTCGGGTGTAATGGTGTTGCTGTCGGTGTGTTTTTTGGTTTAACCTTTTGGCATGTGTCGCACCCTTTCATGTACGTTTCCACATCCTTCCTTAGGAAGGGCCAGTAGTACTCACTCATGATCAGATCTCTGGTGTATCTGACCTTGGGATGGCCTGAGATCGGATGATTGTGATTGGCTTTAATGATCTCCTCTCTGAGTTTGGCGTCGTTCGGGATGTAGATGAAATCTTTCCACCTTACCAGCTCGTTTTTTTTTGTCCAGGGCAACTCAACCTTTTCAAGCCCCTCTTTTACAAAGCATTCTAGTTTGTATTGTAATTTTTTGATGTAATCGAGGATGCTTGAAGAGGTGACAGCCTTTATCGAGACCTGGGTGGAAGGGTGCTCAGCAGCCTCATTACCACCCTTGGTGACGAAAAGAGAGTCGGGTAGTAGAACTTGCTGTTTGTTGTCAGAGTTCACCTCCTTTTTATAATCTGGCCTCCTGGACAGAGGGTCAACTGGGTTTGTTTTGCCAGGTCTATAGTTAAACACTAATTTATATTCCTAGATGATCTGTTGCCATTTGGCTTGACTGTGGGATAGATCTTGGGGTTTACGAAAGAACTCTAGGTTCTTGTAATCTATCAAGACTTCAATAGGGTGGGCAGCTTCAAGGAGGTATTGTCTCCATTCTTGGAGAGCGAAGATCATGGCTAGCATTTTGAGGTCCATGGCATGGTAATTGCATTCCATGTTATTGAGGGATCTCAATATGAACACCACAGGATGCCATGTTCCCTCTTGGCATTGCGAGAGAACTACTCCTACTCTAATTCCTGATCCATCAGTTTCAATGCGGAATGGGTTGTTGTCGGTGGACATTGCTAGGGCCAGAGCCATGGAGATAGTCTTCTTGAGCTGTTCGAAGGCTTGTTGGCATGCTGGCAACCATTCGAAGTCTTTTTTTACCGATGTGAGACTATTAAGGGGATGGGCAATCTGTGTGAAGTTCTTTATGAATCTTTGGTAGAAGTTTAGGAATCCTAGAAACCCCCTAAGGGTCTTCTTTGAGGTGGGAACTGGCCAGTCTTTGATTGCCACTACCTTCTTTTTGTCCATTCTGACCTTATCCTGAGATACTACCAATCCTAAGAATTCGGTCTATTGGACCTTGAAGTCATACTTGTTGTGTCTCAGGTATAGGTGGTTTTCCCTCAGGATTTGTAGCACCTCTTGTACCACCCTTCTATATTCCTTGATTGTTTTGGTGAAGATCATGATGTCATTAATATAGACCACCACAACTCCTCAATTGATCAGATCTTGGAACAATAAGTTCATCATCATCTGGAAAGTGGCTGGGGAGTTGCACAGCCCAAAGAACATTACTAGGGGTTCAAAAAGCCCCCAGTTAGTCCTGAAGGTAGTCTTCCATTCATCTTCTTCTGCCATTCATATGTTATTATATCTCCATCATATGTTGAATTTGATGTAGTATTTTGTGGACTTTAGCTTGTCCACTAGTTCAGCGATTAGGAGGAGGGGGTGTCAATTACATCTTGTCACGTTGTTTAATTTTTGGTAATCTTGTACTGGATGGAGGCAACTGTCCTTCTTCTTAATGAAGAAGAATGCCAATGTGAAGAGTAACTTAGATGGGCAGATGTGGCCTGACTTCAGATTTTCTTCAAGGAATTTATCTAATTCTTCCTGTTCTTCCAGGTTCAATGGGTAGACCTTGCAGTCCACTATATGGTCCCCTGGTAGTAGTTCGATGGCATGGTTCCAGGGTCATTTTGGGGGCAGCTCATTGAAACTCTCTTTAGTGAATATGTCAGTGTACTTGTGGACATATTTGGGGGCTGCTTCCTTGAAGGTTTTCTTTTTTTAGCCACAAAATCTCAAGCATCCATAACTACCAAAAAGTGTACTAGATTCAGCTCGGCTTAGCATGAGTCAGCATGAGTTAATATAAGTCATCATGAGTCATGAGCTAAAAATAGACTACCCCTGATTTGTAATGCATGAGTCAGCATGAGTTAGTGCCAAGCCTACCAAGTCAGAGCTCATCCAATCAAAATGAGCCATCTGTAATCCTTTTGGCAATTGACAGATAATTACTCAGCATTCTCTTGGCATTTGTAAGTGATTTGTAAGCTAGCACAGCCTAGCACAGCCACTGTAAATATCTATATAAGGAGAGCCTTTCAGGCCACAAGAAGCAGATTTAGATCTACACAGATTCTGATCTCACAGAGGAGTTCTCTCTTAAAGAGAATTTCTCACCCATATTAGGAGTTCCCTCCACAGGTAACCCACAGAGGGCCTAGTGCAGGACAATTCCTTAGCTTTAGTACTACTAGATAGTTTGTTAGAAGCAAAAGACTTGTATACAAGAAGGAACAAGTAAAATAGGACACCTTTAGGAAGAAAACTCTTCATAGGGCAACTAAAGGGAATAGATCCCCAACAGCCTAGATTACTAGTGCCAAGCACATCTGCTATATCAGCTGACTAAGCCACCTAAAGGGATAAGTGCTAGTCTTGCCTGACCTGAAATTTCATCTTCTTAGTTGCACAATAAAGATTGAGTTAATAAAACCTATTTGAGTGAACTAAGTAAAGCCTAGTCTGAATTCCAGCAAAGCCTGGAATATATCTACACCTCTATATCTTAGCATATCTACAGATCATTGCTAACATCTTTATATCCTTGCAACTCCTTGGTTACTAATACCAACAGGTACCAGGAAACTAACTCTTAGCAACTTTACTAAAGTTCAGCCAACATATCTCTTGCACAAACAAGTGCAACAACACTGTAGCCTAGCAACCTACTGTTGTCTAGCCCCAAATTCTAGTGCGTGACCACTAGGAGATCATAATGCTAACCAGACCATTAGTCAAACTCATTTCAATTACTTTAGTCCGTATACATTTGTAGAGGATTGGTGAACAAACCATGTACTGTCCACACTAAGTTTATCACTGAATTCATCTAGGAGATATTTATCCCTAGCTTATAGTGTAATATCCATAGGTAGGTAAGGCATAAATTTGGGGAACTTTGTTTTAGTTTCATTGCATTTGCCTACAAAGAAGACAGTGTACTGGTATAGCTTGGTGAAGAAATCCTCTATGGAGTCGTTTCCTTGCTTCAGCATGAAAAGCTTGGTCTGAGCCTTGTGCTTGAGTCCGGGAGGTTGGAATGCTCTTTTGAGGTTGGCTTTGAACGTGGTAAAGTCTTGGTGTTTATCAATCTTCCACCTGATCTGGAGATCAGCCCACTGCCCAGCGGGGTTCTCTCCTTTCATGTATGAGGTGGCGATCAAGATCTTCTGATGACTTGATGGTTCTTGTTTAAAATTCCTTATGTAGACCGTCACCTGCCTTCACCAGGATTGGAATTTCTCCTTGTCGCCCATATAGAAGTTAGGCTTGGCATAGATGTATTTCCTGATTTTCTTGTTTGTTTTGGGGCAATGGATGGATTCATAAGGACGGAATGGCACTCCTGGAGATTGCCCTTCACTAGATGGTGACGATGGAGGAGGAGGGGGTTTGCCTTCCAGTGTTGGTTTCACTGCGGGGAGCGTCCCTGGCAACCTTCTCAGGTGGTATGGCAGGTATGGCTTGTCTGGATTTTTGTGGATGTAATCATACCTCCAACTGAGGTACTCGAAGTCTAAGTGTACCACATCCACTTGTTCTGGGGTGTAAGTAGGAACCGGCAGTGGGGGCATCATTGGGCGAACAGTTAGACAAGTGGATGGCTTTGCCACCGGGGTTTTGCTAGTTCCCTCCATTGGGATGTCCTCTAGTGACTGGGCAAATTCCTGCATGGAAAAGGAGAAGATCTGCTCTGGTTGTAAACTGCACTTCGATTTGGGAAGGCGGATGAGCATAAGGGGATGGAGTTCCAGTTTTAAACATATTTGGACAGGTGGTGGAGGGTTGACTTTGGACAAAGATAAGGAAGATAGTTTCCTATGGGGGCGTCTTCCCGTAGGAGGTCATATCAGTACTGTTATAATATGAACATTTTCAAACTTTTCGGACTTACATCTTTTCTTTTCTCAGTCATGTGATCTGTGCACATGACCATGGTAACCCTCACATGACCAGGTCTAGAACTAATAATGTCATACCATGAGGTGACCTCACCTTTTTAATTTCTGCTCTTCTCACATAGCCCCTTTAATTTCTATTATCTCTCTCTCATGTTTGTGGAACCACTTAGTCTATTTATGGTAATATCTCTCATGCATAGCATGGTCTGTGCGCACACCTGTACAATATATAAAGTAGCACTCTGCAACTGGTACTCCCAATCTAATTTATTTTGTTCACCACACTAGTCATTGCCTTGGTCTTCTGGCTATTGTAGACTGTGTTGAGCGGAGAAGACCCCCATACCCTCATCTCCTTGAGCCAGGAATAGTGTATCCTGCGAGCATTGTCCAAGCCTTGTGGAAGTGACTAGACGTTTCGGCGATAAGTCATAACACTTGGATTAGACTGCATACACAACGCTTGGATCCCAGAGCTAAGGGAACAAGAGGCACTACCACTTGACAGTAGTGAGACCAACACTCGCCCCACCTGCTATCTCAAACCAGTAATCAAGTATGTCAGCATCGGTGGACTTAGATGATCTTGTCGCAAGGCTGTCCACTCTAAACGTCAACCAAGAGAAAAACAACGTAACTAAGAAAATAGCCGATCCTGAGAAATGGGACAGCGATCAATCCACCTTCCGCCTCTGGTGGGTAAAGTTGCGCTTGTGGGTGGACGCCCAAACATGGAAATTGGACAAGCTGAGGTGCATCGCTGTTCTTTCCTGTTTCAAAAAGAAAGTGGATGGTTTCACCCAACTTACATTGGAGAAGTACCTTGATGATGAGGAAACCGAGGTCAAAAATGGTCAAGATGTCATTATCGGCACTAAGGGAGATTCAGCTTGGCCAAGTTGGTCCAAGCTACAAAAAAAGATAAAGGACTATTTCTGAATTGATGTGCTCTCTCATGAGTCACTTCGGAAGTTAGAAGGTCTCCGACAAAATGGCCACCCAATCGACCTCTTCCTTCAGTGCTTCGAGGTGTTACAAAACGAGGCAAACATCGAGGACTATCATGCAATTACGCTCCCCAAAAAGGCAGTTGACTACCGCATCTATGAACGGGTTCGAATGAATTACCTGGGATTAGAATTCAGCATCAACGAGCTCAAGGAAAACTACAGAGCCGTTGGTCGAGCGTATGAGCAAATGGCGATAGAGCGTGGTCCTCCCATCAATTCCCATTTTGTCCTATGGTCTCAGGGCTGATATCCTTATCCATCTTCATCTCAGCCTCCCCCCCTCAACGTCCGCAGTTTATGGCAACTGGGACTCAGCTGGGCCGCGGTGCCTCCATGGAGATAGGAGTGCAGCAAGCTGCACCCACAAGGCCTGACACTCGAACTTGCTTCTTATGTAATCTCCCTGGGCATATCAAGCCCGACTACCCCAAGAATCTGTACCATCGCTCCCCGTGTCCCCCTCAGCAGCGTCAACAGGTTGTCTGGGATTACAACCAGGGAGCTTACGTTCCTGTCCCTGAGTATTCCCAAGCGCATGTGGCACAACAATCCATCTCCCGTCCCCTCCCCATTCCCCCAGTTACAGCACCGATAGTAGCAACAGCCGCACAACATTTTGTCTTGGAAGAAGCTGAGGCATATTATAGGGACAAGTTTGAAGTCGAAGCCAAGCAGCACATGGCCAAGGCTTTAAAAGGACACAGCACGTGGGAGTAGAGGGTTCCTCCATACACAGACCTACTTCTTTTTCTTCTTCATTTACATCTTGTTCTGATTCTGATTTCTCTGTTTCTGATCTGTCATCTGTATTACATAGTTTGTCTGTTCTTTCCGTGAGAGCGTCTCAATTGAGCATGGCACCGGAACTAAATAATAGTGTGCTTAATTCTCTTCACAAACAACAAAAAATTAGTTCTATTTATAAACCCCTCTTGTGTGTCATGACTTCCCAGCATCATGCAACAACATTGTCATTTGGCAGAGAGTTCTCACTTGAGACTGTCATATGTTGCCAAAGGGATGGTCAATGGGAATGCCACCGGTTCAAAGCTCTCTTGGACTCTGGTGCTATCCATACGTTCATTGATCAGGACTATGTTTTATGTCATGGAATTCCTTATTTCACCCTTGATAACCTGATTAAGATACATAACACTGATGCATCAGAAGGCACTATTGGCCAAATCCAGCATGCGGTAACCCTGATCGTGGAAATCACTGGGCATTTCGAAACTATAGACACTTATATATCTAAATTAGGTACACATTGCATGATCATCGGGTATGACTGGCTTTTCTGCCATAACCCTGAGATCGACTGGGTGCAGAAAATTATTTCATTTCCACACTGCACTCAGTATTGCAAAATTATGGGCTCTGGACCTCCTGCTTCTAATTATTTCGAACCAAGTCCTTCCTTTTTACATACTATCAAAGAAGGACTAAAAGATCAAGTTTCCAAGGTGTATTACGAGTTCCTAGAAGTTTTCTTGAAACAGGAGTCAACAAGAATGCCACTATGAAAGCCTTGTGATCATGCTGTAGATCTCAAGCCAGATTTCATTCCAAAGAAGGGTTGAGTAATTCACCTATTGGATATTGAAATGGACGAAGTCCGTGCATTCATTGATAAGAAGCTCAAAAAAGGATACATCACTCCTTCCAAATCGCCTCAAATATCTCCGGTCTTCTTTATTCCAAAAAAAGACAATGGAAAAAGGATGGTCATTGATTACCATTACCTCAATGAGGGTACCATCAAGAATTCCTATCCGCTTCCTTTGATTCCACAGCTCATTGATCAGCTGAAAAATGCTGACATATTTATGGCCCTTGATTTACATTAGGGTTACAACAATGTGCAGATCAAGGAAGGCGACGAATAGAAAGGTGCCTTCGTTACTCCTATTGGTGCATATGAACCCACAGTAGTGTATTTCAGAATGACTAATTCCCCCCCCACCTTCTAACAAATGATGAATGATATATTTAACGACATGTATGCCATAGTAATTATTTACATCGATGACTGTATGATATTTACATCAAAGAAGACTTGGGAAGAACACGAGGAGGTAGTAAAAGAGGTTCTACATCATTTACGCAATAATGACCTTTACGTAAAACCCTCCAAGTGTCACTTCTCAAAGGACAAAGTGGACTTTCTTGGTATGGTCATATCTAAAAAGGGGGTGGAAATGCAAGAAAAGAAAGTTGCTGGGGTTCTAGAGTGGCTGGTTCCTACCAGGTTAAAACAGCTCCAAGGATTCCTCGGATTGTGTAATTATTATAGGCGTTTCATTTCAGGCTTTGCTGAGATCGCACGCCCCTTGAACAATCTTACCAAGAAAGATGTTCCGTTCACATGGGGTCCTGATCAACAAGCGGCATTCAATGCCCTCAAGAAGAAGTTTACCATGGCTCCACTTCTCGCATATCCCAATCAGGACCAAGAAGTTCGAGTTGAACCGATGCCTCGGATATTACAACCAGAGCTGTGCTCTCCACATTATGTAATGATAGTAACTGGCATCCTATCGCCTTTATTTCCCACTCCTTTGACAGCGCAGAGCGCAATTATCCTATTTACGATAAAGAACTACTTGCAGTTATTCAGGCACTAGAAGAGTGGCGTCACTATCTTATTGGTCAAGAAAGATTCAAGATCTGGACCGATCACAAAAACCTGAAGTATTGGAAGAAACCGCAGACTCTCAGCAGTTGGCAGGCTCGTTGGCATGCTGTGCTTCAGGAATTCAACTATTTATTTGTTTATAAACCAGGTTCTTCTAATGGCCGGGCTGATGTGCTTTCTCGTCATCTGGACCATGGTGAGGCAGTGCAGGATCATAATGCCAATATCACGGTCCTGCCTCCCACCATTTTCATTAATTTGGTTTCTCTTTCTTCGGACTTCCTTTCAGAGTTGGAATCGTAGTCTGCTTCTCTTGGAGTGGATGCCGTGAACGACTTCCTTTTTGATGCCTCTATGAATATTTTCAAAAATGACAAAAACAAAGTTTTCATACCTCCTTTCTTACATACTCATCTTCTTACCCTTTGTCATGATTTTTCTATCACTGTGTTATAATATGAACATTTTCAAAAACTTTTCGGACTTGTACTCTTTTCTTTTCCAGTCATGTGATCTGTGCACGTGACCGTGGTAACCCTCACATGACTAGGTCTAGAACCAATGATGTCATACCATGAGGTGACTGTGCCTTATTAATTTCCGCTCTTCTCACACAGCCCTTTTCATTTCCGTTATTGTGTTTCCATGGTCGTGAGATCACTTAGTCTATTTATGGTAATTCATCCCACGCATAGCATGGTCTGTGCGCGTGCCTGTACAGTATATAAGGTAGTACTTTGTGACTGGTATCCCCAGTCTAATCCACTTTGTTCACCACGATAGTCATTGCCTTGGCCTTCTTGGTCATTGTAGGCTGTGTTGTTCGGAAAGGACCCCCATACCCTCATTCTTAAGCCAGGACACGTGTAGCCTGCAAGCATAGTCCGAGCCTTGTGGAAGTGATCAGGCGCTTCAGCGATAGTTCATAATACACTGGTCATGGTGGACACTCTAAAACTATTCACACTCTCACTCGTTACTTTTCATGGCCTGGTGTTACCAAAGATGTTAAAACATACATAGATAACTGCCAAGTGTGTGCCCTCACGAAGGGAAAGTCAAAAGCACTGGCAGAAAAACTCCTTCCCTTGCCTATGGCTAAAAAACCATGGGAAGATCTCTTGGTTGATTTCATTATGGGATTACCCAAATCAATTCATTTACAGCTATTTGTGTGGTGATAGACCGCTTTTCCAAAGAAGTTGTGTTTATTCCCACTTATAATACATGTTTTTCTTTGGACTTAGCAAAATTATTTAGAGATTGCGTTTGGTGTATACATGGACTCCCCTCCACTCTAGTTTCAGATCGTGGTCCTCAATTCGTGTCCGCTTTTACCAAGGACTTATGCAAACTCCTTGGTATTTCCCAGAAAATTTCCACAGCCTATCATCCACAAACAGATGGCCAAATGGAGTGTGTTAATCGAGATTTAAAACAATATCTCCGCGCTTACATAGGAAAAAAGCAACACAAATGGGCTGACTGGCTCAAAATGGCCCAATTCTCCCATAATAACTCTGTCACCACTGCCACTGGCTCTATCCCATTCAATGTCACACAAAATTACACCCCTCGCATGGGCTTTGAAGGGAGATTAGCTGGATTCGCAGGAGAAATGGGTCGTTCTCACAAGGAGATAGAAGCAGCACTCGAAAATACCTGAGAACACATGATTGCTTCTGTGGAGAAAAGTTGTTCTGAAGCCCTGAAGTATTCTATTGGTCAGCAAGTCTGGCTTTCCACTGATAAACTAAAACTTCCATATATGGCAAAGAAATTAACCCAAAAATGGATTGGACCCTATGTCATCACCGTGGTCCTTCCTAACGCTGTCACGCTTAAACTCCCCAACGCCGTTCGCATTCATTCCACGGTCAATATCTCTTGCATAAAACCTTATCAGGAAACCTTACCCACACAACCTAAAGTTTGGCCCAATGCGATTGAAGTAGACCAGGAAGGGGAAGAACAATTCGAGGTGGACTACATAGCCTCGTCGCGTCTAAAAAATAGGAAGTTGGAATATCTGGTGCATTGGAAGGGATATGATGAAACTGATTAAACATGGGAATCTGCTGACATCATCAATACTGCTCCTCTAGCAGTCACCGATTTCCATAAATCTAATCCTTCCGCTCCTCATAAACTCCATGGACTCATGGCATCCTCCTTCACTTCTCTTTTCTCTCCTTTCGAAAACTTTACAGTTGCCGAATCTACCATGACTCGCCTGGAATTCGAGTCATAAAAAGGGGGTAGTGTTATAATATGAACATTTTCAAACTTTTCGGATTTACATCTTTTCTTTTCTCAGTCACATGATCTGTGTACATGACCATGGTAACCCTCACATGACCAGGTCTAGAACTAATGACGTCATACCATGAGGTAACCTTGCCTTCTTAATTTCCGCTCTTCTCACACAGCCCCTTTAATTTCCATTATCTCTCTCTCATGTTCGTGGAACCACTTAGTCTATTTATGGTAATATCTCTCATGCATAGCATGGTCTATGCGTGTGCCTGTACAGTATATAAAGTAGCACTCTGCAACTGGTACTCCCAGTCTAATTCATTTTGTTCACCACGCTAGTCATTGCCTTGGTCTTCTGGCCATTGTAGACTGTGTTGAGCAGAGAAGACCCCCATACCCTCATCTCCTTGAGCCAGGAATAGTGTATCCTGCAAGCATCATCCAAGCCTTGTGGAAGTGACTAGACATTTTGGCGATAAGTCATAACAGGTACCAGTAGATCTTTTTTCCTCTAGAGAGGATCCAGGCTTTCAAATGAGGAGGTGGTGGAAGTCTCCGTACAGGTGTCCTACTGGCGCCACGCTATTTGCAGGATAGTGGTGTTGTTGTAGCGTTGGAGGGCAGGGATAAGGTTTTGAAGTATTTTGAACACTACTTGTATAGGATCCTGTCAAAGGAGGTGGAGTAGTTGGCACAGTTTGGTTATCTAAAAAAGAGCCTCTGGATCTCCAGCGGCAGATGGAAGTTGATATGAGATGGGTGGAACTGGAAGAGCTTTACTACAGCTCAAGGGAATACTGCCCTCGTCAGTCGTGATGTTACAGGTGATCATGAGAACCTGGGTTTACCAGCATAGAACCAACATGGACTGCTAGGTACTCAGCGGACGACGGGGGCTAGTGTACTATGCCCAGTAGCAACTTTATCCTTATTTATAACGGTGGATGACCATATGAATACAGTGGGCATGGTTATAGTCTGCTCACATTTTATCTTCAAGAAAGAGAGATTCCCCTGAAGTCTGGGGTCCGACTAGTGCACTATCACGAAGAGTGACAGTGCAGATGGGTGAACACATTGCCCAGGGAATTACCCCATACAAGCTGAGTGCAAAGGAGAGTGGGTCAAAGTAAACAGCAATGCAGGGAAGTGCACGTCAATAGGCAAAGTTGGTAGGAGTAACAATGAAGAGAGGGCATTAGGGATTGAGGTGATCGGCGACGAAGTAGTTTCGGAATTATGAAAAGACCACAAGTTCACAAGAGTCACTAATTGTGATATTCAAGTGAAAGAAATGGAATTCTGAAACTAGAGAATACAAAAGAGGGATCGACTACTTATATACTATAACTATGTGCGCACAGACCATGTTTAGGGTCGGTGCAGAGGATTCTGGAATGATTATGTAATCATGACATCATAGAATGTTCTGGAATATTCGGAGGGATGACGTCATGGGAAATAAGATAAGGAACTAGGCAGATGAGTGGTGGGGGCGAGATTAATGGATCTGATGGTGAGATAAGATAAGATCTCTGCATTCAAGCGGATGCATTGAATCCTAGCATCCACATGACTAGCAAAGGAAAAACTGTTGAAGGAAGACAGGGGTATCATATGAGTATCTTTTAGAAGAACATCATGACTAAGACCTTATTTTGTTTCAAAGAGTGGAACATGCAGCTGATGCATCGCAGGAGAATCAACAGGACAAATACAGTAAGAGGAAGCACCATGGGTACAGAGGGAGTCATAGAAGCCCAAGGCGAAGAAAAGGAATGAAGTCCAATGGATGTCCTAGAATATGGTGTATGAGAGGGCCTAGGACCGATGGTAGTACATGCATTAAGCATAGGCAAAAGAAAAGTATGAAGAAAAGGAAAAGTTGTAACAGTTATAATATAAACATTTTTAAACTTTTCAGACTTACATTTTTTCTTTTATCAGTTATATGATCTATGCACGTGACTGTGGTAACCATCACATGACCAAGCCTAGAGCTAATGATGTCATACCTCATGGTAACCACATCCCTTTAATTTCCACTCTTCTCACACAGCCCATTTTCATTTCCATTATTTTACTCTTATAATCATGGCATCCATTAGTCTATTTATAGTAACCCCTCTCATGCATAGCATGGTTTGTGTGCAAGCCTGTATCATATATAAAGTAGTACTTTGTGACTGGAATCCCCAGTCTAATCCATTTTGTTTACCTCAATAGTCATTGCCTGGGTTATCTAGCCCTTGTAGACTGAGTTGAACAGAGAAGACCTCCATACCCTCTTCTTGAGCCAGGACACATGTAGCCTGTGAAGTAGCACCAAGCCTTGTGGATTTGTTGTTCATGATAGATTCATAATAGATCTGGACCCAAACAATAAACAAGTCATATGCGGCATGTACAAGATATCTACCAGTAAGTCAACCTCCTTCACTTCAATATTGTACTGATCGTTCTTCAGGTCAATGAGATCTTTCTCTCAGTAAACAGATGTCTGATGTTTTATGGTGACCCAAACAGTCTACATGGAAAGTATGTGGATTGAATATTGGATATTGGTCTGCAAATAACAAGGTGTGGTTTCAAAAGCACCTCAAAGACATCTGAAACTACCATGGTGCAGGCCCCCCTCCTTACCATTCCACTGCAGAATGGCACAACAGGCTGAAATATCACAAGGTGACTAGAAAGATTGTTGCATCTACTAGGGACACTGCTGGAAAATGGCTCTTGAATATCTTGTAACTACAGTTGTACTAAGTATCTTTTTTGTTATGTATATACATTCATCACCCTCTTCTCATGCATTGAACCAGGTACCAAGTGCCTGCTGAGTACCCGCTGAGCTGTTATGAACTATTGCCAAAGCGCCTGATCACTTTCACAAGGCTCAGACTATGCTCGCAGGCTACAGGTGTCCTGGCTCAATGAAGAGGATATGTGGGTCCTTTCCGAACAACGCAGTCTACAATGACCAAGAAGGCCAAGGCAATGACTATAGTGGTGAACAAAGTGGATTAGACTGGAGATACCAGTTGCAAAGTACTACCTTATATACTGTACAGGCGTGCGCACAGACCATGCTATGCGTGGGATGAACTACCTTAAATAGACTAAGTGGTCTCACGACCATGGGAACGCGATAACGGAGATTAAAGGGGCTGTGTGAGAAGAGCAGAAATTAAAAAGGTGCAGTCACCTCATGGTATGATGTCATTGGTTCTAGACCTGGTCATGTGAGGGTTACCACGGTCACGTGCACAGATCACATGACTGGAAAAGTAAAAAGTACAAGTCCAAAAAAGTTTGAAAATGTTCATATTATAACACTACCCCCTTTTTATGACTCGAATTCCAGGCGAGTTGTGGTATGGTTTGTGACTGTAAAGTTTTCGAAAGGAGAAAAGAGAGAGGTGAATGAGGAAGCTGTAAGTCCGTGGAGTTTACATGGAGCGAAAGGGTTAGATTTGTGGAAATCGGCAACTGCCCGAGGGGCAGTGTTAATGATGTCGGCTGATTCCCAGGTACGGTCTGTTTCATCATAACCTTTCCAATGTACCAGATACTCTAACTTCCTATTTTTTAAACGTGAAGAGGCAATATAGTCCACCTCGAATTGCTCTTCTCCTTCCTGGTCTACCTCAATCACATCAGGACGGACTTTGGGCTGTCCTGGTAGGGTTTCCCGATAGGGTTTAACATGAGAGATATTGACCGTAGGATGAATGTGGACTGCATTAGGGAGTTTGAGCGTAACGGCATTTGGAAGAACTGCAGTGATGACATAGGGTCCAATCCATTTTTGGGTTAACTTTTTTGCCATATAAGGAAGTTTAAGTTTGTCGGTAGATAGCCAGACCTGCTGACCCATAGAATACTCTGGGGCTTTGGAACGACTTTTCTCTGCGGAAGCAATCATGCGATCTTGAGTGTCTTCGAGCGCTGCTTCTATCTCCTTGTGAAAGCGACCCATTTCTCCTGTGAATCCAGCTAATCTCCCTTCAAAACCCATGTGAGGGGCATAATTACAAGTGACATTGAAAGGGATAGAACCGGTGGCAGTGGTGATGGTGTTGTTATGGGAGAATTGGGCCATTTTGAGCCAGTTGGCCCATTTGTGCTGCTTTTTTCCTACATAAGCACAGAGATATTGTTCAAGATCTCGGTTAACATGCTCTGTTTGGCCATCTGTTTGTGGATGATAGGCCATGGAAATCTTTTGGGAGATACCAAGGAGTTTGCATAGTTCCTTAGTAAAAGCAGACACGAATTGGGGACCACGATCAGAAACTAAAGTAGAGGGGAGTCCGTGTATACACCAAACGTGATCTCTAAATAATTTTGCAAGGTCCAAAGAAGAACAAGTATCATAAGTGGGAATGAATACAACTTCTTTGGAGAAGCGATCCACTACTATGCAAATAGCCGTAAATGAATGTGATTTGGGTAAACCCGTGATGAAGTCAACGGAGAGATCTTCCCATGGTTTTTTGGCCACAGGTAATGGAAGGAGTTTTCCTGCCGGTACTTTTGACTTTCCCTTTGTGAGGGCACATACTTGGCAGCTATCTACATAATTTTTAACGTCTTTTGTGACACCAGGCCATGAAAAATATCAAGTAAGAGTATGAATAGTTTTAGAATGTCTGCCATGACCAGTGATGGGAGAATCATGGCATAAAGTAAGGAGACAAGTATGTAAAGAGGGAGGTACGAAAACTTTGTTTTTGTCATTTTTGAAAATGTTCATAGAGGCATCAAAAAGGAAGTCGTTCACAGCATCCATTCCAAGAGAAGCAGACTCTGATTCCAACTCCAAAAGGAAGTCCAAAGAAAGAGAAACCAAATTAATAAAAACGGCGGGAGGCAGGACTGTGATATTGGCATTATGATCCTGCACAGCCTCACCATGGTCTGGACGACAAGAGAGTACATCAGCTCAGCCATTGGAAGAACCCAGTTTATAAACAAATACATAGTTGAATTCCTGAAGCATAGCATGCCAACGAGCCTGCCAACCGCTGAGAGTCTGCGGTTTCTTCCAATACTCCAGGTTTTTGTGATCAGTCCAGATCTCAAATCTTTTGTGACCAATAAGATAGTGGCGCCACTCTTCCAGCGCCCGAATCACTGCAAGCAATTCCTTGTCGTAAATAGGATAATTGCACTCTGTGCTATCAAAGGAGTGGGAGATAAAGGCGATAGGATGCCAGTTACCATCATTACATAAGGTTGAGAGCACAGCTCCTGTAGCGATATCCAAGGCATCCGTTTCAATCCGAACTTCTTGATCCCGATTAGGATAAGCCAGAATTGGGGCAGTAGTGAATTTCTTTTTGAGGGCTTCGAATGCTGCTTGTTGATCGGAACCCCATGTGAACAGAACGTCTTTCTTGGTAAGATCGTTCAAGGGGCATGCGATCTCGGCAAAGCCCGAAATAAAATGCCTATAATAATTACAAAGACCTAGGAAACCTTGGAGCTGCTTTAACCGTGTAGGAACCAGCCAGTCCATAACTCCAACGACTTTCTTTTCCTGCATTTCCACCCCCTTTTTAGATACAACCATGCCCAAAAAGTCCACTTTATCCTTCGAGAAATGACACTTAGAAGGTTTTACGTAAAGGTCATTATTGCATAAATGACATAGGACCTCTTTTACTACTTCCTCGTGCTCTTTTCGAGTCTTCTTCGACGTAAATATCATACAATCATCAATATAAATAATTACTACTGCGTACATGTCATTAAATATATCGTTTATCATTTGTTGGAAAGTAGGAGGAGAATTAGTCATTCCAAAATACATCACCGTGGGTTCATAAGCTCCAATTGGAGTAACAAAGGCACCTTTCCATTCATCGCCTTCCTTGATCCGCACATTGTTATAACCCCAACGTAAGTCAAGGGCCATAAACATGTCAGCATTTTTCAGCCGATCTATGAGCTGTGGGATTAAAGGAAGCAGGTAGGAATTCTTGATGGTACCCTCATTGAGGTAACGATAGTCGATGACCATCCTTTTTCCACCATCCTTTTTGGAAATGAAGAAAACTGGAGATGTTTGAGGTGATTTAGAAGGAGCGATATAGCCTTTCTTGAGCTCCTTATCAATGAATGCGCAAACTTCGTCCATTTCAATGTCCGATAGGGGAATTACTCAACCCTTCTTCAGAATGAAGTCTGGCTTGAGATCTACGACATGATCCTAAGGCTTCCGTAATGGCATTCTTGTTGACTCCTGTTCTGAGAAAACTTCAAGGAACTTGTGATACACCTCGGAGACTTGATCTTTGAGTCCTTCCTCAATAGTACATAAAAAAGAAGGACTAGGTTCAAAATAATTAGATGCAGGAGGTCTAGAACCCATAATTTTGCAATATTGGGTGCAGCGCAGAAATGAAATAGTTTTCTGCACCCAGTTGATCTCAGGATTATGGTGGAAAAGCCAGTCATACCCGATGATCATGCGATATGTACCTAATTTAGATATATAAGCGTCTATAGTTTCGAAATGTCCAGCGATTTCCATGATCAGGGTTACCGCATATTGGATTTGGCCAATAGCGCCTTCTGATCCATCAGCGTTATGTATCTTAATCAGGTTATTAAGGGTAAAGAAAGGAATGCCGTGACGAATAACATAGTCCTGATCAATGAACATGTAGGTGGCACCAGAATCCAGGGAAGCTCTGAACCGATGACATTCCCACTGACCATCCCGCTGGCAACGTATGACAGTCTCAAGCGAGAACTCTCCACCGAATGACAATGTTGTTGCGTGTTGCTGGGAAGTCATGACATACAAGAGGGGTTTATAAATAGAACTAATTTTTTGTTGTTTTTGAAGAGAATTAAGCACACTATTATTTAATTCCGGTGCCACGCTCAATTGAAACGCTCTCATGGAATGAACAGACAAACTACGTAGTACAGAAGATAAATCAGAAATAGGAAAATCTGATTCAGAACAAGACGTAAAAGAAGAAGAAAAAGAAACGGAATTAGGTCTGTGCACGGAGGAACCCTCTACTCCTATGTGCTGTGTTCTTTTAAAGCCTCAGCCACGTGCTGCTTAGCCTCGGCTTCATCCGAGACAAACTGTTGGGCAGCCATTGCTACTACCAGTACCGTAACCGGGGGAATGAGAAGGGGATGGGAGATGGATTGTTGCGCCACATGCACCTGGGAATACTCAGGGACCGGGACGTAAACTCCCTGGTCGTAATCCCAGACAACCTGTTGACGCTGCTGAGGGGGACACGGAGGACAATGATATGGGTTTTTGGGACAATCAGGCTTGATGTGCCCTGGGAGATTACACAAGAAGCATGTTTGAGTGTCTGGCCTTGCGGGTGCAGCTTGCTGCACTCCTATCTCCATGGGAGCACCACGACCCAGCTGAGTTTCAATTGCTGTAAACTGTGGACGTTGAGGGGGGGGGAGGCTGAGAAGGCGGCGGATATTGATAATGACCCTGAGACCATGGGACGAAATGAGAGTTAGAGGGGGGACCACACTCTATCACCATCTGCTCGTAAGCTCTGCTGACGGCTCTATAGTTTTCCTTGAGCGCATCAATCTCGAACTCTAATCCGGGATGGTTCATCCAAACCCTTTCGTAAATGCGATAGTCAACCGCCTTTTTGAGGAGCGTGATAGTGTGATAGTCCTCGATATTTGCCTTGTTTTGAAGAACTTCAAAGCGTTGCAGGAAGAGGTCAATGGGATGACCATTTTGCCGGAGACCCTCTAACTTCCGGAGCGACTCATGGGCAAGTACGTCAATCCAGAAGTAACTTTTTATCTCCTTTTGCAACTTGGACCAACTTGGCCAAGCTGAATCTCTCTTTGTGCCGACAACAACTTCTTGTGCGTTCTTCACCTTGGTTTCCTCATCATCGAGGTACTTTTCCAGCGTGAGCTGGGTGAAACCATCTGCCTTCTTCTCGAACCGTGAAAGGACAGCAATGCACCTCAGCTTGTCCAACTTCCATGTTTGGGCATCTACCCAAAGACGTAACTTAACCCACCAGAGACGGAAGGTGGATCTGTCACCATCCCATTTATCGGGGTCAGCGATCTTCTTAGTCACGTTGTTCTTTTCTTGGTTTACATTTAGGGCAGATAGCCTTGTGACAAGATCATCTAAGTCCACTGAGTTCGACATATTTGATAATGGATTTTAGGTAATGGGTGGGGCAGAGATAGGATCGGAAGTGTTCATCACTGTATCACTCGAAGGAGAAAGAGTGGCGTTCGGTTCTTTGTTTATCGTGGGAAGGCCAATAGACCTTATGGGTACGAGATCGGGAAGGAATCTTGAAAACGTCTTCTTTCAGTTGCTTATTGTGCGGACTTTTCCAACCACACTCTGGGCAACCTACAAACTTGCTGCCTAAGAAAATACTTTCTTGATCGGAGGTAATACCGTCTTCCTCAAATACAACAATGTAGGTGGCCACAGCGACCTAAACTAAAATCCAGAACGAAAAAGTACATAAAGAGAAGTCAAAGATGGAGGAAACCGGATCCACCTGGCTACAGCGTATGGAAATACTATCTGCGTTAGACGTGACATCACAGGTAATCACGCGAACCTGGGTACACCGGCGTAGTACCACCATGGACAGTTAGGCACTCAACTGACAACGGGAGCTAGTGCTCTATGCCCGATAGCAACGTTATCCTTATTTATGACGGCAGACGACCGTATACAAACAGCGTGGGGTGAGTGCTGGTCTCACTACCGTCAAGTGGTAGTGTCTCTTGTTCCCTTAGCTCTGGGACCCAAGCATTGTGTATGCAGTCTAATCCAAGTGTTATGAACTATCGCCGAAGTGCCTGATCACTTCCACAAGGCTCGGACTATGCTCACAGGCTACACATGTCCTGGCTCAATAAAGAGGGTATGTAGGTCCTTTCCAAACAACACAGTCTACAATGACCAAGAAGGCCAAGGCAATGACTATAGTAGTAAACAAAGTGAATTAGACTGGGGATACCAGTTGCAAAGTACTACCTTATATACTGTACAGGCGCGCGCACAGACCATGCTATGCGTGGGATGAACTACCTTAAATAGACTAAGTGGTCTCACGACCATGGGAACGCGATAACGGAGATTAAAGGGGCTGTGTGAGAAGAGCGGAAATTAAAAAGGTGCAGTCACCTCATGGTATAACATTATTGGTTCTAGACCTGGTCATGTGAGGGTTACCACGGTCATGTGCACAAATCACATGACTGGAAAAGTAAAAAGTACAAGTCCAAAAAAGGTTGAAAATGTTCATATTATAACATGAGCAGGTGATGAGTGTTATGAACTACCTTTGAAGAGTCTGATCACTTCCACAAGGCTCGGACTATGCTCACAGGCTACACATGTCCTGGCTCAATGAAGAGGGTATGGGGGTCCTTTCCAAACAACACAGTCTACAATGACCAAGTAGGCCAAGGCAATGACTATCATGGTGAACAAAGTGGATTAGACTGGGGTTTCCAGTCGCAAAGTACTAGCTTATATACTATACAGGTGCGCGCACAGACCATGCTATGCGTGGGATGAACTACCATAAATAGACTAAGTGGTCTCACAACCATGGGAACGAGATAATGGAGATTAATGGGGCTGTATGAGAAGAGCAGAAATTAAAAGGGCGTGGTTACCTCATGGTATGACGTCATTAGTTCTAGACCTGGTCATGTGAGGATTACCACGGTCACGTGCACAGATCACGTGACTGGAAAAGGAAAAGTACAAGTGCAAAAAGTTTTGAAAATGTTCATATTATAACACTACCCCCTTTTTAAGACTTGAATTCCAGGCGAGTCGTGGTATGGTCCATGACTGTGAAGTTCTCGAAAGGAGAGAAAAGAGAGGCAAAAGAAGAAGCCGTAAGTCCGCGGAGTTTACGAGGCACAGAAGGGTTAGACTTGTGGAAATCGGCAACTGCCAGAGGGGCAGTATTGATAATGTCGCCAGATTCCCATGTTCAATTGGTTTCGTCATAACCTTTCCAATGAACCAGATACTCTAACTTCCTGTTTTTTATATGCGATGAGGCGATATAGTCCACCTCGAATTGCTCTTCCCCTTCCTGGTCTACTTCAATCGCATCGGGACAGACTTTTGGTTGTCCTGGTAAGGTTTCCCAATAAGGTTTAATGTGAGAGATGTTGACCATGGGATGAATGCGGACAGCATTGGGGAGTTTAAGCGTGACGGCGTTAGGAAGGACCGCGGTGATAGCGTAGGGTCCAATCCATTTTTGGGTTAACTTTTTAGCCGTGTATGGAAGTTTGAGTTTATCAGTAGATAGCCAGACTTGCTGACCAATCGAATACTCCGGGGCCTCGGAACGACTTTTCTCTGCTGAAGTGATCATGTGATCTCAAGTGTCTTCAAGCGCTGCTTCTATCTCCTTATGGGAACGACCCATTTCTCCTGCGAAACCAGCTAATCTCCCTTCAAAACCCATGCGAGGGGCGTAGTTACAGGTGACGTTGAAAGGAATAGAGCCAGTAGCGGTGGTGATGGTATTATTGTGGGAGAATTGGGCCATTTTGAGCCAGTTGGCCCATTTGTGCTGCTTCTTTCCTATGTAAGTGCGGAGATATTGTTTGAGATCTTGATTAACACGCTCCGTTTGGCCATCAGTTTGCAGATGATAAGCCGTGGAAATCTTCTGAGAAATACCGAGGAGTTTGCATAATTCCTTGGTAAAGGCAGATACGAATTGGGGACCACGATTGGAAACTAGAGTGGAGGGAAGTCTGTGGATACACCAAACATGATCCTGAAATAGCTTAGCTAAGTCCGAAGAAGAACAAGTATCGTAAGTGGGAATGAATACAACTTCTTTGGAGAAGCGATCCACTACCACACAAATAGCCGTAAAAGAATGTGATTCGGGTAAACCCGTAATGAAATCGACAGAAAGATCTTTCCATGGTTTTTTGGCCACAGGTAATGGAAGAAGTTTTCCTGCCGGTGCTTTTGACTTTCTCTTTGTGAGGGCACACACTTGGCAGCTATCTACATAGGTTTTAACGTCTTTGGTGACACCGGGCCATGAAAAATATCGAGTAAGGGTATGAATAGTTTTAGAGTGTCTGCCATGACCAGCGATGGGAGAATCATGACATAGAGTGAGAAGACGAGTACGTAAAGAGGGAGGTACGAAAACTTTGTTTTTGTCATTTTTGAAAATGTTTGTAGTAGCATCAAAAAGGAAGTCATTCACAGCATCTACTCCGAGAGAAGCAGACTCCAATTCTAACTCCGAAAGGAAGTCCGAAGAGAGAGAAACCGAATTAATAAAAACAGTGGGAGGCAGGACCGTGATATTGGCGTTATGATCCTGCACAGCCTCACCATGGTCTGGACAACGAGAAAGCGCATCGGCCTGGCCATTGGAAGAACCCGGTTTATAAACAAAAACATAATTAAATTCCTGGAGAACGGCATGCCAACAAGCCTGCTGACCGCTAAGAGTTTGTGGTTTCTTCCAATATTCCAAGTTTTTGTGGTCGGTCCAGATTTCAAATCGTTCGCGACCAATAAGGTAATGGTGCCACTCTTCCAGCGCCCGAATCACTGCAAGCAATTCTTTGTCATAAATAGGGTAATTGCGCTCTGCGCTATCAAAGGAGTGGGAAATAAAGGCGATAGGACGCCAGTTACCATCATTACATAAAGTGGAGAGCATAGCTCTGGTAGCAATATCCAAGGCGTCGGTTTCTACCCGCACTTCTTGATCCCGATTAGGATAAGCCAGAAGCGGGGTGGTAGTAAATTTCACTTTGAGGGCTTCAAACGCCGCTTGTTGACTGGGACCCCATGTGAATGGAACGTCTTTCTTGGTAAGATCATTTAAGGGGCGTGCGATCTCGGCAAAGCCCGAAATGAAACGCCTATAATAATTACAAAGATCTAAGAAACCTTGGAGCTGTTTTAACCGTGTGGGGACGGGCCAATCCATAACTCCAGCGACCTTCTTTTCCTGCATTTCCACCCCCTTTTTGGATACAACTATACCGAGAAAGTCCACTTTATCCTTCAAGAAATGACACTTGGAGGGTTTGACGTAAAGGTCATTATCGTGTAAGCGACGGAGAACCTCTTTTATGACCTCCTCATGTTCTTCCCAAGTTTTCTTCGACGTAAATATCATACAATCATCAATGTAAATAATTACTACAGTATACATGTCATTAAATATGTCATTCATCATTTGCTGAAAGGTAGGAGGAGAATTGGTCATTCTGAAATACATTACCATGGGTTCATAAGCACCAATGGGGGTAACAAAGGCGCCCTTCCATTCGTCGCCTTCTTTGATCCGTACGTTATTGTATCCCCAGTGCAAGTCCAGGGCCGTAAACATGTCGGCATTCTTGAGCCGATCAATGAGTTGTGGGATCAAAGGAAGCGGATAGGAATTCTTGATAGTACCTTCGTTGAGGTAATGGTAGTCGATGACCATATGCTTCCCACCGTCCTTTTTGGGAATAAAGAAGATGGAAGATGTTTAAGGTAATTTAGAAGGAGCAATATAGTCCTTTTTGAGCTCCTTATCGATGAATGCGCGAACTTTGTCCATTTCGATGTCCGATAGGGGAATTACTTGACCCTTCTTCGGAACGAAGTCTGGCTTGAGATCTACGGCATGATCCCAAGGCTTTCGTAACGGCATTCTTGTTGACTCCTGTTCCGAGAATACTTCAAGGAACTCGTGATACACCTCGGGGACTTGATCTTTGAGTCCTTCCTCGATAGTACGTAAAAAAGATGGACTAGGTTCGAAATAATTAGAAGCAGGAGGTCCAGAACCCATAATTTTGCAATACTGGGTGTAGCGTGGAAAAGAAATAGTCTTCTGCATCTAGTCGACCTTGGGGTTATGGCAGAAGAGCCAGTCATACCCGATGATCATGTGATGTGTACCAAGTTTAGATATATAAGCGTCTATAGTTTCGAAATGTCCAGCAATTTCCACGATCAGGGTTACCGCATGTTGGATTTGATCAATAGCGCCTTCGGATCCATCCGCGTTATGTATCTTAATCGGGTTATCGAGAGAAAAGAAAGGAATGCCATGATGAATAACGTAATCTTGATCAATAAACGTGTGGGTAGCACCAGAGTCCAGGAGAGCTCCGAACCGGTGACATTCCCACTGACCATCCTGTTGGCAATGTATGACAGTCTCAAGCGAGAACTCTCCGCCGAATGACAATGTCGTTGCGCGTTGCTGGGAAGTCATGACACACGAGAGGGGTTTATAAATAGAGCTAATTTTTTGGTTGTTTTTGGAGAGAATTAAACACACTATTATTTAATTCCGGTGCCGCGCTCAATTGAGACACTCTCACGGAATGCAAAGACATACTACGTAGTACAGAAGATAAATCGGAAATGGGGAAATCTGAATCAGAACAAAACGTAAAAGAAGAATTAGCAGAAGATGGAGATGAAATAGGTCCGTGCATGAAGGAACCCTCTACTCCTACGTGCTGTGTCCTTTTAAAGCCTTGGCCGCGCGCTGCTTGGCTTCAACTTCAAACTTGTCCCTATAGTAGGCCTCAGCTTCATCCGAGACAAACTGTTGGGCAGCCGTTGCTACTACCGGTGCCGTTACTGGGGGAATGGGGAGAGGACGGGAGATAAATTGTTATGCCACATGCGCCTGAGAATACTCAGGGACCAGGACATAAGTTCCCTGGTCGTAATCCCAGACAACCTGTTGACGCTGTTGCGGAGGACGGGGTGGACGACGGTAAGGGTTCTTGGGGCAATTGGGCTTAATATGCCCAGGGAGATTACACAAAAAACATGTTCTTGTGTCTGGCCTTGTTTGTGCAGCTTGCTGCATGCTTATCTCCATGGGAGCACCGTGACCCGGTTGAGTTCCTACCGCCGTAAACTGCGGACGTTGAGGGGGGGGAGGCTGTGACAGAGGCGGATATTGGTAACGACCCTGAGGCCGTGGGACGAAACGAGAGTTTGAGGGAGGACCACGCTCTATCGCCATTTGCTCGTAAGCTCGACCGACGGCTCTATAATTTTCCTTGAGCTCATCGATTCCGAACTCTAGTCCAGGATGGTTCATCCGGACCCTTTCGTAGATGCGGTAGTCAACCGCTTTCTTGAGGAGCATATTGGCGTGATAGTCCTCAATGTTTGCCTTGTTCTGAAGAACTTCAAAACATTGTAGGAAGAGGTCGATAGGGTGACTGTTTTGTCGAAGACCTTCTAGCTTCCGAAGAGACTCGTGGGCAAGTACGTCAATCCGGAAATAGCTTTTGATCTCTTTTTGTAACTTGGACCAACTTGGCCAAGCTGAGTCTCCCTTTGTGCCTATAACGACATCTTGTGCGTTCTTCACCTTGGTTTCCTCATCGTCGAAGTACTTCTCCAGCGTGAGCTGGGCAAAACCATCCGCCTTTTTCTCGAACCGTGAAAGGACAGTGATGCATCTTAGCTTGTCCGATTTCCACGTTTGGGCCTCTACCCAAAGACGCAACTTGACCCACCAGAGACGGAAAGTGGATCGGTCGCCATCCCATTTATCGGGGTTGGCGATCTTCTTAGTTACGTTGTTCTTTTCTTGGTTTACGTTTAGGGCGGACAGCCTTGCAACGAGATCGTCTAAGTCCACCGAGTTCGACATATTTGATTATGGGACGGAGATAGGTGGTTGGGCAGAGATAAGAGCGGAAGTGTTCGTCACCGTACCACTCAAAGGAAAAGGAGTGGCGTTCAGTTCTTTGTTTGTTGTGAGAAGGCCAATAGACCTTGTGGGTACGGGATCGGGGAGGAATCTTGAAAATGTCTTCTTTCAACTGCTTACTGTGCGGACTTTTCTAACCACACTCTGGGCAGTCTACAAACTTGCTGCCTAAGGAAATACTTCTTTGATTGGAGGTAATACCTTCTTCTCTGAATACAACGGTGTAGGTGGCCACAGCGACCTAAAACAGAATCCAAAATAAAACTACGTAAAGAGAAGTCGAGGATGGGGAAACCAGATCCGCCTGGCTATGGCGTACGGAAATACTATCTGCGTTAGATGTGACGTCACAGGTGATCACGCGAACCTGGGTACACCGGCGTAGTACCACCACGGACTGTTAGGCACTCAACAGACAACGGGAGCTAGTGCTCTATGCCCGACAGCAACGT
>JBBPQZ010000075.1:0-28587 GCA_038092795.1 Boletus rubissimus
CATGGTATGACGTCATTGGTTCTAGGCCTGGTCATGTGAGGGTTACCACGGTCACGTGCACAGATCACGTGACTGGAAAAGAAAAGAAGACAAGGATAAAAAGTTTGAAAATGTTCGTATTATAACATAGATGGCATCAAAACAGCCAAGACATTTTATATAATAACTTCATAGGTAACAATTGATCCTTTCGTCATCTTTCTTGATGATCTGCTTGCGGCTCTCTACCTCATTCATACTCAGTTTGGCTCAGAGTCCTCTGACATTGTGACAGACCTTGTGTGCACAGTTATCCCTTTCAATACCTGTGTTTTACTCAATGCAGCTCCAACTGCCCTCTATACTGCATCCTGTGGTCTGGGCTTCCTATCTTTTGCCTACTGTCTACACTTCTCCGACTATATTGCATATCTTCAAAGAAGGAATAACCTGCTGTGTTGAAACTATGGCAAAGCTGCCATATTGAAGGGCAGAATCATTGGATGTCTTGCATGTAAATCACTTGGTGATTTGGCTAACTTCATCATTACTTCTGGGCCATCCGAAGATGTTACTTGGTTTGGTTTCTACATTGAGATCAAGGATGGTCATTACTAGGATGACAACGAGGACTGCGAGGACAAGGAGATTATATGTGGTGTTTACAAGCTATCTACAGGTAACTAGTTGTCTTCTAGTCCCTTACTGGCACAACATGCTAACCCACTCCCAAGTCAACAATATTGTTATGATTGAGAACAAACAGCTGATGTCTTATGGTGGCTGAAGTAGTCACCCTGGGAAGGCAGTGGTCTGAATGTGGGTTATTGGTCCACGAATGATAAAGTATGGTATTAGAAGCACTTGAAGAGAATTTGCAATTATAATGAAACAGGTGCCCCTCCTTACCATACTGCTCTAAATTGGTGAAAAGCTTTGAAGTATCACAAGGACACAACAAAGAAGGTATACAATTATGCTGTACAGGCTGCTGAGGATTGGCTCACCATTCATACATGATTCATACTTCATTTGTAATGTATATTAATCCTTAATCTGTATTGAAGACAATTACAAGTCAACCACTGAATGAGATTGCCAAGTGGGCAGCCATCAGGTGATTTATTGTAACAACCATGGCAATGATTATTGTACATGTCAGGTAGTAGAATTATTATGTCAGATAGTAAAATTATTGTCTCAGAATCGTCTGAAAATGATGAAAACAATTAGGAGATTTGTACTTAAAACAATTAATACTGAGTAGCTCTTCTACATTACCTTTGGAGAAACATCTCTATTAGCATCACCACCAGGTGTCATGGAGAACATTTTCAGCTGACCACACCACTCTGTTTGTGAGATCTTTGAAGTGAGCCCTATTATGCTGTATCCCAATCCCTGTTAAGACCATGCCAATGATTTCTAGGTGTAACTCTGGAACTCTGGAGTTGGTAAGAATAAAAACATTGGCTTCACTGTATGTGGTGCACCCTTGCTGTTGATCGGGTCCTTGTATTTTGGAGTAAAGGTTCAGAGCTGATTCAGAGGAAATCAATAAGGTTGGAGGTGATCAATAGGGATCATCTAGCTGAAGTACAAAGCTAGGTACAGAGGTTTATATATAGAGGTAAAACAGGAGATGGAGTACTAAAGTCTAGGGGTCCAAGTATTTTTGGGGATACAAGTGTTTTCGAGGGGATAACGAAAAAGGGGAACAAGTAACTAAGAGGAGACAGAGATAAAAGGTCAGGGAGGACAGAGGTATGGCATGCAGGGATGACAGAGGTATAAAATGCAGGGATAATGGAGGTATGTGAGTATTGGAAATGAGTATTACAGGATAGATAAAAGAAGAGATAACTCCAGAGGTCTGGAGTTGCAATATATATGAAAAGAGGCCAGAGTTGGCACATAGTGTGCCAGAGGTGTTGGAGGTGAACTCGTGAATTTACAGAATATGACATTGCCTTTGCTTTTCCCTTACTGTGGTAATCAAATTATATTGTAGCTCACTTTTTTACCTCAATTTTCATTCCCCCTCTTATTTTGTCTCTTCCTAGTGCTCTCGTGTTTCCTTCTTCATGTTTTCTATAAGTCCTCATCTGCTCTTGTAGTGTGTTGCATCCATTCTTTGTTCACAGCGGTTCTCATGCACTTAGGCTCCAAGTTGATTTGTCATTGTAGTCGTTTAATTCACATGCCCTCATGTATCTATACAATAAGTATGATAACAGTCCCACAATGATCTCTAGTTAATGCCTCAAGACACAGCTCCCTGCACAACTATGGCACTACAATAGCCTACCAGACTTTTTAATCTTAGTGAAAAATTCCCCCTTGCACATGGCTCAGGAGGCAGTCTTGTAATTTAGGTGGATCACATGTCAACCAGAATGGTCCCAAATAGTCTCATGTGCTAAGAACCATTTGGGACTGTTTCATGGGAATTCTGGGTATGACAAATCTCCCAATTTGGAGCACCATTGTCAGTTATGTAATGAAGCACTCCCCATATCCCACCATCAAGATTCTCAGAGCTCACTGTAATGTAATATGCCACAGTCAGCTTACTTTGCATTGACACCTGCTATTTCTTTCTTCTCCTTATCTTTCACCCTTTTATACTGCATAAAGTTTTACACCCACCCTCCATGTCATACTGTCATTTGCAAGAATATATCCATCTACTCCTTCTCTATTGATCCCAGCAACTTCAATCTATACCACAATGATTTGGACTGTGAACCAGACAAAATGTTTTCTTTTCATTTAATTTTTTTTCAAAAAAACCTTAATGCCTATCTCTAGTTTGCATTTATTCCAATAAAGAGTCAATTTTTGGGCCCTCTTCTCTCTCATCTTGCTCACTATAAGGTTATAAAGCTATCAAATGCTCAATGGGCCTTAGGCCCAGAAATTCTTACATCATGGATTTGATTAGAGGACATGCTCTCAGTTGCCATCTCTTGCCTTTCCCAAGGCCTTACCCTTCCCATGCATGTCAAATTTTATTCATACCCTTAAGAGCTTGGCTATAGGAAGACCTACTTTGGTCACTGTCACACTGTTGCTTCAATCAAGTATTCTAAAGAATGCTTTCTCATCCTTCTAGGATTGTTTTTCATGTTTTACTTTTTTTGTGCTGAACACCACTTTTACTTTTTCACCCATCCCTCAACTACTAAACCACCCAGCATCCAATCCTTGCTCAAGAATGGCAGCTTCCTTTCTGATTCCATCATCCAAAATTTGATCGATATGCATTTCCTTCTCAGTTTCCATTTTGAATTTATCAATAATGGTTGTGAATGGTTTGATTAGTACCAATTTGCCCTCACCTATGCTAGGGTTCACTATTGGATCTACTGGGGCAAAGCTAGTCCATCTCTTATTCCAAGGCTGCAGCAGCATTTTCAACACTCATATCTTCTCAAATATCTCCCAAAACATGAGGTGATTGGCCACTGTATTCAGTTTTTGGGTCAACATAACATTCCTAGCATCATAATGAAGTAGCTTGTTTTTGTCAACAAAAAGAAAGCTGCAGAGGACCCACTGCCTACCATCTCCTTACCACATCCCCTGCCTATTTCCAACACCAAGACATAAGCTCATACCCCCCAAGAATTTCTCCTTCATTGCATTGAGTTGGAAGGAAAAAGAAGGGAAAAAGCCTTTCTTGCTGAGCTGCAAAGGTGGGAGAACCATCAAAAAGTTGCTTCAACAAACAGATTTGCCTGCAAGTTCAAGATATACTATTGGCAGGATGTGGGTGATATCAGGCAAAGGACAATATAGTGACTCAAAAAATTGTCCCAATATTTGCATATTTTTCACTAAACATGATAGAATGCAATAACCTCTAAACCTCACCTGAACCTATGAATGAATGAAAGGAAGTATCTACTCATGGCTCTCTATCTGTCCAAGATTCAAAGAAATTGGTTGAGATCTGATGGAATGGCAGCCATATCAAAATGACAACTTATTGGGACAGTTTTTTGACTTTGTACAAGATAGGGTATTTAGTACTTGATATGACCTCCCTTGGCCTTGATAACTGCTTGAATCCTTCTAGGCATGCTTTCTATCCATTTCTGACACTTCTCCACAGAAAGCTTCCCCCACTCTACCACCAGTCTATTCTATAATTGATGAACCCCTGTAGAAGCCCTATTATAACCTAAAAGACCTTTTTTGAGGTGACACTAAGTATGTTCAACAGGATTGAGATCTGGAGACTGAGCAAGCCAATTCAAAAGCTTGATATCTTGCTTCTTAAATCAAATTTGGGCCCTTCTGGAGGTATGCTTGGGGTCATTATTTTGCTGGAAAATAATATCCTCTTCAGAAATCCCAGATTCCTTCATGCTCTGCAACAATCCTGCCTCCAAAATGGCCACATACTGTTCAGCATTCATCCTCCCTTCAATCTCACTCAAAACCCCTACTTCATTCCACCCTATGCAGTATCAAACCATCAGTGATCCTCCTTCAAACTTGACTATACCTTTGATCTCTTTAGAAATTAGTCCCTCACCCTTCTTTTTCCACACATACTCTTGTCCATCTGATCCAATCTTATTGATTTTAGTCTTATCTGACCAAATAACCCTCTTCTAGTCCTCCACAGTCCAATGCTGGTACTTGAGAGCAAAGGCTAACCACCTCTTTTTATGGACAGCAGAGAGAAGAGGCTTTTTCTTCTTCACCACAGCCTTAAGGAAGGCCTTCTTAAGGGTCATCCTGACTGTCTGTAAGTAGATAGAGGTGGTGATGATGGAATTAATGAAATAAGTTGCCTCAACTACATTGTTGGCCTTGCCAATAATGATTTGTTGAACAGTAGAATATTTATTAGTAGAAGAGAGCTTGAAAGGACGTCCACCACAATGGTTTTCTTTCTTTGGGTGGATTTCCTAAAGGACCCTAGCCACAGTAGACTTCCCTAAACCAGTTTGGGATGCAATTTTTTGGTAGAAAAGGTCAAGAGAAGCAAGAGAGATAATGTTATTTCTTTAAGTAGCAGAAAAATGTTTCATGGTGATAATAAGAGAATATATTTGTAATGGCAAGGTTTGTATATGCTGTATTATAATGGATTACATAATGGTGACATAATACACTATTTACATAAGGTATGTAATTATCTTACAGTACTCCAGGGTCTGATTTATGTAATACAAACTCAAAGTCAAAAGAACTATCCCAATGAGTTATCATTTTGATATAGCTGCTATTTCATTAGAACTCTACTCTTGCTTTGGCAGCCAAATTATAGGGGTAGAGGGCAGCAATGAAGTTGGCAATGATAGCTTTATAATTTTTGTCTTTAGCAGTGCTGTCTCCGTTCTGAATCTTCATGTACCATTCTTCAAAGAAGTCTTGGCCTCATTCCTTGCTCATCTTGTTGAGAAGGACAAGGGCTTTGCTTCATCACTATAGATTCTGTCATTCATCTTTAGATAGATGCACATGACCTAAGTCCATCTAGATACATTGTAGGATTTTCCAGAGAAGTCTTCTAGGAGGCCAGCTCTCAATTCCATTACTCTTGTGTTTTCATTGCTCATGACTATATTAACTGGGGAGGAGATTCAGGGTATGAGGTTAATAGAGATGAAAGGTGGTGGGGCAGAGGCAAAGACTTATTGGAAGGTGGCAACTATCTGTCCTTAAAAGTAATTCCCTTCTTCTTCTTCTTCTTGATCCTGCATCTCTATAGGAACATGCTGTATTTCATGCCACTGCTGGAATTTGTGCTATTTGATGTGTGGCTGCTCAGACTACTAAGGTTCTAAAAAGTCATTCAAGGTACCCTAAATATTGAGTGGGTTAATTTTCTGGTGGATTATACAGAGATTTGTCCAGAAATATTGAACAGCTGGGACCTTGCTGCATAGAAGCAGAAGCATTTATGATAACCTAGTTCTTTTGTTATGCTGAAGCATAATCCCTAGCTATAGTGATCACTCTATAGTAGATCGTAGACTGGTAGAGTGAATAACAGTCTCAGACAATGTCATATCCCAAAATTCGTACAAGTCCAACTCTGGCAACTCCAGTGCTCTACATGCCAACTCCGGATCTATTTTGTCCATATCGCAACTCCAGACCTCCAGAGTTGTCTCTCCGTCTCATATATCCTATATAGTGTATTTCCAATTCCTTTTCACTTCCATCTACACTGTACCCTGTCATCTCCGTCTTCCCTGACTTTGTCATAGTAACCCGTTGACCCTTTTGGCTACATTCCTCCGTCTCGTTACTTACCCTAGAAAATACTCCTCCCCTCAAAAATACTTGTATCCTCAAAAATACTCAGACCCCCGGACTTTACTACTCCATCTCCCGTTTCTACTCCATATATAAAGTCGTACCAATAGGGCTTGTACTCTAGTTCAAATATCATCTTAGACTCACCTCCACCTCCGTTTACTTCTGTCTGAGTCTTGACGACTCTTCTCCGACCTTTCTCTGATTGACTTTGGGTTGTCCCCAACCCTTGGTCAACCTCCAACCACCTCCAACCATCTCTGCAAATCCGGGACACCGGACTCTGACAAGGACACACCACATACGGTGAAGCCGAAGTCCCATTTCCTTCCCTTGGACATAACTCCAGAGTTTCAGAGTTCGTACCGGAGTTGACCCGGTCTTAACAGTATATTCGAACTCATACTTGTTCAAGAGTCTGCTTATCATGTCTACACGTGTCACTAGATCTAGAACCTGTGCCACAATTGCCAACACCAACCCATCTCCACGTTTCAACCCCCTTAGCCTTTTCGGAAATAGTCATCAAGGTCCCGAACTCGTCAACTAATTCCGAAGCTTCCCTGCTTGATGCACCCCCATCTCCGCTTTTCAAGAGCACCCCCACCCACAATCTCCTACTTCAGAAGCATGCATCATCAAGCTCGACCTTAGAAAAGAAGCTCTTTCTTCTTCCCTATCACCTTCCAGCCGGCGCCCAAGTGAAAGAGCGCCTGGCTTCCATACTCCCTCCAACGACGGCAATCCTCCGGATAACCCCGATTTCCCTGGAGATGACCCATCAGATGATGACGATTCTGACTTTCTCAGTGACGACAGTGATTACCCCTTTGATTCTGATGACGAGCTCATCCTGCGAGACACCCTCTCTCAGCTCATGAGTGCCATTAAAGGCCTTGCTCGTTCCTCCCATCGTCCCGCCTCCGAATCTATGCCTCGCACTAAGGTCCGAGAACCAGACCAGTTTGATGGGATGGACCTCTGCAAACTCCAAGTTTTTCTTGTACAGTGCGAGTTGAACTTCCAAGACTGTCCCAAGGCTTTCAGTGCGGACCGCACCAAAGTCACCTTCGCACAGTCCTACCTTAAGGGCATGGCACTGGAATGGTTCAAACCGGACCTCCTCCAGATGGAAGACCCCGACCTCTGTCCATTATGGATGGACGACTTCATGGAGTTCATTTTGGAGCTCCAGACCAACTTTGGTCCGCACAACCCCATTGAAGATGCGGAGCACCAGCTCAACCATCTTTCTATGAAGGATGGTCAACAAATTAACAAGTATGTGGTTGAGTTTAACCACATCGCTTCCCAGGTTCGAGAATACGGAGAAGGCGCCCTTTGGCACCATTTCTACAACGGACTTCCTGACCGTATCAAGGACGAAATCTCTCATGTCAGAAAGCCCCCTACGCTCCCTGACCTCCGCCATCTCGCCCAAGCTATTGATGCGCACTATTGGGAGTGCAAGTCCGAGATTACTCATCAGGTGAAGCCCACTCCATCCTCCTCCGCCAAACCCTCTGACAAACCCTCCACATCTACATCCCCCACCTTCGCACATAACTCTGGTAGCTCCAAGGACTCCAAGGAGTCTAAAGGCAAGGCTGCCTCCACTTCTTCTACCCCTCCGAAACCTGACCTCTCTTCCAAACTCAGCAAGGACGGCAAGCTAACCGCTGCCGAATGAAAACACCGCTTTGATGAGAAGCTCTGTATGTTCTGTGGACATGCAGGACACATGGTCAAGGACTGCCTAAGATCTATGTCTCGTGTGTCGAAAGGCCGTGCCGCCACCACTACTCCAAAAGCCAAACTGGAGGCCTCTTCCAAGGCAAAAAAATAGTCCCCAATCTCCGTAACTCTGCACGGGAAGGAGGTCGCGGTGATCTTGACCATGCACCAAAGAAGATTCGTCTCAACGCGTCCGCTCTCTCAGATCCCAAGTTGCTCATGCCATCAGTTTCTCTCGCTTCCTATCCTATTCCTCCTTTCCCTGCACTTGTAGATTCTGGTTTCTCAGATTGTTTCATCGATACTGCATTTGTGAATAAACATAGCCTTTCCACCTACCTCATGCCTCCGCTTCAGCTCCGGTTATTCAATGGAACCATGAACAGCACCATAACTTGAGCCATCAACCTCTCCGTCCATTTTCAAGCTGGTGATATCACTCCGACGATGCTATATGTCACTCCGCTGGATTCCTCTTGCTTTCTTGTTCTAGGACACAACTGGCTCACCTGCCACAATCCATTGATTGATTGGGTTTCAAGCAGTATCTCTTTCTGTGCACCCAAGCAGAGTTTGCCAGTACCCCCGAGCTCCCCTCCGCAGCCTCCAGCTGACCCGACTCCATTCAATCTACCCAGTTTCTCCGATCGCAAAGCTCCTCCAATCGCGATTATTCGCGCCCCTGCGTTTGCACTGGCCTGTCACCTCAAGGGTTCTATGCAGTTCAGTATGCAGGTCTGCCCTGAGGAGAGTGACCTCCGCTCCACCTCTGTCACCTCCGAACCTCCTATCGATCTCGCCAGCATTCCTTCAGAGTATCATGACTTTGCCGATGTCTTTAGCAAAAGCAAAGCCGATATACTCGCTCCGCATTGTGAACACAACTTAAAGATTGACTTGGAGGAAGGCACATCACCTCCCATTGGCACTACATACTCCCTTTCTCCTTCCAAACTTGAGTCCCTCTGTGCGTTCCTTGATGAGCACCTTGCAATGGGGTTCATTCAGCCCTCCTCTTCCTCTCATGCCGCTCTGGTCCTCTTTGTCCGCAAAAAGGACGGTTCCCTCCGCCTTTGCATTGACTTCTGAGGACTTAACAAAATCACAAGGAAAGACTGCTACCCCCTTTCCCGTATCTCCGACCTCCTAGATGCTTCGAGCCGCGCCAAGATCTACACCAAAATTGACCTCTGGCATGCCTATCACCTAGTCCACATTATGGAGTGAGATGAATGGAAGACTTCCTTTCAGACACACTATGGCTCGTATGAGTGGCTTGTCATGCCATTTGGTCTTACCAATGCCCCTGCGGCATTTCAGCAGTTTGTTAACATAGTCTTCGCTGATCTTTTGGACATTTGCATTATAATCTACCTGGACGACATCCTCATCTACTTCACAGACCCCGCCTCTCACAAAGAACAGGTCCGGGAGGTCCTCCAGAGACTCTGCAAACACAGCCTCTACGCAAAACCTGAGAAGTGTGAGTGGTCCACTGATACTACTGAGTATCTCAGTTATTTCCTTTCGCCCTCTGGTCTCACTATGTCTTCGGACAAGATTAAGACGATACAGGAATGGCCAGAGCCTCGGAAGGTCAAGGACATTCAATCATTCCTTGGTTTCACCAACTTTTACCATCATTTTATAGCAAATTACTCTAACATCATCATTCCTTTAACTCGCCTTACTCGCAAAGGTACTCCGTGGTCTTTTAGTGATGATTGCCACTCCACCTTCCGTGCCTTGAAAGATGCATTCACCTCCGCTCCTATCCTCACCCATTGGGTTCCTGATGCTCTGATGGTTGTAGAAACAAATGCCTCCAACTACGCTATTGCCGATATCCTCTCTATCCGCTGTCCAGATGAGGAATTCCGGCCTGTCGCTTTCTACTCCTGTATGCTTTTAGCTCCGGAGCTCAACTACGACACCCACAATAAGGAGCTCCTCGCCATTCATGAGTCCTTCCAGACTTGGTGTCACTACTTGAAAGGCTCCAGTTCCCCCACCGACCACAAGAACCTGGAGTACTTTGCTACTACCAAACTCCTGACTCACCAGCAAGCCCGGTGGTTGGAGTTCCTTTCCCAGTTCCACATGGTTGTCCGTTTTTGCCCCGGACGCCTTGGCGCAAAGCCTGATACCCTCACTAGACACTAGGACATCTATCCCAAAGAGGGGGATAAGGACTACGCTTGCGTCAATCCCCATAATTTCCGCCACATTTTCACCCAAGAACAGCTCGCTGCATCCCTACAAGCTACCATCCTCGCTGCTCTGGCCCTCTGGGCAAGCACCCTCTATGACGTCGAGCAGCTTCACAGCGACATTCTCTCTGCCCTTCCCTCCGACTCTCTCGCCAAACTCCACATGTCCACCCCCAAACCTCCTGACTCTCGTTGGTCAGTCGACGCCGATGGTTTCCTCTGTTTGGATAACCGCATCTATGTCCCTGATTCTAACGACCTCCGACTCTGCGTTCTCTGATGCAAACACGATCATCCCCTCTTCGGACATTTCGGCCAGAACCAGACGTTGGAATTGATTTGCTGCGAATACACTTGGCCAGGTATCAGGATGTTCGTTAAGGACTATGTCTCCTCCTACACCTCCTGTGCCCGCACGAAGGTTCCCCAGCACCGCCCTTACGGGCTTCTAAAGCAGCTTCCCATTTCCAAGAAGCCATGGAACTCTATCTCCATGGACTTCATCGAACAACTCCCTGAGTCCTCTGGGTTCATGGCGATACTCGTGGTCATAGACCGTCTCTCCAAACAATGCATCTTCATTCCCACTCACGACACGATCACGTCCCTGGAGCTCGCCAAACTCTTCCTCCTCCATGTCTTTTCAAAGCACAGAGTTCCCTCCCACATCACCTCTGATTGAGGAACCGAGTTCGTCTCTCACTTCTTTCGTTCCTTAGGAAAAGCTCTGGATATCTGACTCCACTTCACCTCTGGTTATCACCCGGAAGGAGATGGTCAAACTGAGCGGATGAACCAGACTCTCGAGCAGTACCTCCACATCTATTGTAACTACCAGCAGGATAACTGATCCAAACTCCTGCCTCTTGTGGAGTTCTCCTACAACAATGCCCCTAGCGCTACTACCAGTGTTTCTCCGTTCTTCGCCAACAAAGGCTATCATCCCAACATCTCTGTCTATCTGGAACAAGATCTCACCTCCGCTCGTGCTCGAGAATACTCTGTCGACCTCGATACCCTTCATCAGTTCCTCCATGAGGAAATGGCCCATGCCTAACAGCGTTACCAAGGACCCACGGACACCAAGCGAACTCCGGCACCGGACTTCAAAGTTGGTGACCAGGTTTTCGTGAAAGCTAAGTACTTCCACTCCACTAGACCTTCGAAGAAACTCTCTGAGAAGAACTTGGGACTGTACACCATTATCGCTCAGGCAGGGACCCACTCCTTCATGCTCCAACTTCCCGACTCTATGAAGTCCATTCACCCCGTCTTTCATGTTTCACAATTAGAACCCTCCATACCCAACGTCATTCCAAACTGGGTACAATCTCCTCCACCTCCGGTCGAAGTGGATGGAGAACCGGAGTTCTAGATCCTCAAGATCCTCAACTCCAAAATAGACCGATGAAGAAAACACTGCAAACTGCTCTACCTTGTGCGGTGGTCCGGTTACGAAGGTATTGACGAAGAAACCTCCTGGCTGCTAGCCACGGAGCTCAGACATGCTTCCGAACTTGTTAACGACTTCCACTCCTGTTATCTAGACAAGCCTAGGCCTCACTCCGCATGACTGGACAAAAGTTTGCATTTTTATTTTACAACAAAACACTATTTACCCCCTACACCTCCTCTTCTACCTCCGCATCATCGTCCTCCTCCTCCTCTTCTGCCTCCATCACCATGTCTTCCTCTGCCATCTCCCGGATGGCCTTGGCCGTCGCCTCTTCTACCTCCGCCCTCAACTCTGTCACCTCCTCCGCTATCTCCTTCCTCACCTCACTCTCCTCTTCATCCCCCAATTCCTCCTTCTCCTCTGATGGCTCCCTCTCCCCGTATACCTCCGTCGTCTTAAGGTCAATCAGGCGCGCCATAAAGGTGCCCTGGTCCTCCAGTTGCTCGGCTTGTGCCTGCACTGCGTCCCGGAGCTCCCTTACAGCGGCCATCATCGCCCGCCCCACCTGCGTCCACACCCTCAATACCTCCACGAAGTCCACCTCATACGAGGACCCCGTGATGGTGCTCGATCCCTCCTCCAACTCGTCCGTCCGCCTCTTCTTCTTCGCTGGCTGAGCGGCCCCCTCTGTGGCCCTCTTCTTCCTTTGCACCGGCTTCTCTGCCTCCTCTGTCCCTGGCCAGATGCACTTCGCCTTCACCCTCTGGCACTCCTCACACAACGTTGCCTTCCCTGCTCCCTGGATGCATTCGAGGTCCTTGGGGATGCACCGGGTGCACGCCTCCACCTCCGACACCTCCCTCGCCTTCCTCTTACTCATTCCGGCGCATTGCTGCTGCTCATGCACCTCCTCAGCCTTGGCTCCATCAGCTCCGTCAGCCCTGACAAGGTTGTGACTCACCCTTTTCTTGGCCGCTGCTTTGGCCGCCTTGTGCCTCGTTTTCTCGCACACTTTCTCCTCCTTCGCTTTCTTCCTCTCCTCCTCTGCCTTCCGCCTTGCCTCCTCCTCCTTCTTCGCCTTCAATTGTCGCCTCCGTTCGGTGAACTTCGCCGCGCAAAGGTCATCGTTGTCATTGTCGTTCTCCGCTAGGCGGGCATCAGACCATTTGCTGATGTCTTCTTTTTTGGACATGGTGGTGGTTTGGAATAGAGAGGTACTGGTAGGATCGAGTTAGTTTTTATAGGCTTTTGCCTCCAACCCACAAATTTTCGGACTCTGATTTTCATAACTCCGCATTGTCACTAATAGGCCTTCAGGGGTTCAGGCCTAAGAGGGGGATACTGTCATATCCCAAAATTCATACAAGTCCAACTCCGGCAACTTTGGCACTCTACACGCCAACTCCAGATCTATTTCATCCATATCACAACTCTGAACCTCCGGAGTTGTCTCTCTGTCTCATATATCCTGTATAGTGTATTTCCAATCCCTTTTCACTTCCGTCTACCCTGTACCCTATCATCTCTATCTTCCCTGACTTTGTCGTAGTAACCTGCTGACCCTTTCGGCTACATTCCTCTGTCTCATTACTTACCCTAGAAAATACTCCTCCCCTCAAAAATACTCGTACCCTCAAAAATACTCAGACCCCCGGACTTTACTACTCCATCTCCCGTTTCTACTTCATATATAAAGTCATACCAATAGGGCTTGTACTCTAGTTCAAATATCATCTTAGACTCACCTCCACCTCCATTTACTTCTGTCTGAGTCTTGACGACTCTTCTCCGACCTTTCTCTGATTGACTTTGGGTTGTCCCCAACCCTTGGTCAACCTCCAACCACCTCCAACCATCTCCGCAAATCCAGGACACCGGACTCTGACAAGGGCACACCACATACGGTGAAGCCAAAGTCCCATTTCCTTCCCTTGGACATAACTCCAGAGTTCCAGAGTTCATACTGGAGTTGACCCAGTCTTAACAGACAAAGGGGCACTCACAAGTGGCACAAGTCTGGTAGTCAAGAATAATGCTGGTATTGCATAAAACTAGCTAGAGATATGATAATACAAAGGTGGCATATTCATAGTGAGCAGAGTAATACACAGACAAAGCTATGTAGGACAATGTGTAGGAAATATGAGGATGCTGTGGTATAGGAGTTATCCTAGAAAAGGGAGGCTGTCCATTATGAGTTGATAGGAAGGAGAAACAATCAGTCAAGGAATTGAATAAAGGCTTAAAAAAGTTGGTAAAAACCAGAGGCACTACCTGGTAGCCTATGATACAAAGTAAAAATTGTAACAGTAGATGATTCAGCAGAAGGAGGGAGAGGGTTGTTGTAAGAAGAGGATGGAATGTAGTTGTTATCTTCCTCATAGTTATAATCACCAGAAGTTTGAGGCTTTTCAGAAGGATCAAAATTGATGCATATGTCCCAGTCATCAAAGATGGCACTATATTTATGCTGACCATCAGTCCTTGCAGATAAATCTGCTCCAAACTTCCAAATGTCAGCAATCTGGCTACATTCTATGTACAGTGGCTCCACAAACTGTCTCAATGTTTGCATGTTTTTCACTAAATGAGATAGGGCATGATAACTCCTAAACCTCATCTGAACCTATGAGTAGATGAAAGAAAGTACCTACTCTTGACTTTCTATCCATCCAAGATTCAAAGAAATTGTGTCATATCTACATTTATATATAGTGTTAAATGCACTATTGTATCTACTAGTACTTCTGGCCTTATGTTTTCTATTCTTAATGTGAGTATGGCACAACACTTGACAAAAGGACAAACCTACTTGTTTTTGGTAGTACTCATCACCCTAACATTGGATGGCCGTCCTCCCTTCAGTTTGCTTATTCCATCACTAGTCACAGAAGTTGGAACCTGGTTTTCTTTACCAATTGCATTGTCACACTCAACACGTAGAGATGGAATGTGCTTCTTCTCTTACAAACCCCTGCTATGCTACCATTATCAGTCTCGGTTGTTTATATTTGGGGTATATTGACAATGCCAAGATCTGTTGGTGGAAGCAGTGGTGCAGGAAAAATGGCAACCTCAGACAGAGGTTTGAGTGAATAAGTTATTGAGGGTGATTGTGGCAAAGGAATCATCACTGGAGACAATACAGAGGACAGAGTCAAATACTAGGCTTGAAGCGGATTCACTGGCCTAGGGTTCAAAGTGCCAAAAGACTAGGATGACAGCATACCCACACTGTCAGAAATACCACTGAAGTTGAAATTGCTCAATGCAAATTCAGTATAGCCAGGATTGAAGCCTTCCTCATGGATTTAACAGCGCTGAGGTCAAAAGTTGTTATATTGCCAAATGTCATCCTGCTCAGATTCATGTTTATAGACTAAAATGAAGTAGGGGGTAGAAGCTGTATTTCTGCAGTGTTGTTCCAACCAGTATTCCCTTGTAAGAGGTTACAAGGGAACAGCATTAAACTTGAGTTGCCAGGGTAGACAATGCCACTGGCAGCCAATAGGGGCATGTAGAAGCCCAGATTCACTGCAGTTGGCCCAATTCCACAATGGGGGACTTAGAAAACTGCAAATGGGTCACCCCATGTGTCAAAGTCTATATCTATGCCAAAAGATGCCAAGTTGTTGCCTAGGAGATCCATGAATGGAACCTGAGTGTCTTGCATAGTGGGGCTGCCAGGGCCATCAAAGGTAGTGACATCTTGCATATGTGTTGCAAGATAGGTGGTTGGCAGTGACAACTTGAGTTGCACCAGATTTGTGGACTGGGTTGTGAGATGTACAGACAGGAGTGTTGCAAGATGCATTATCAGCAGTAATAGCTTGAGTTGCACAGGACTTGTGGAGTGAGTTGCAAGATGCATGGATGAGAGTGTTGCAAAATGGACTATCAGCAGTAACGACTTGGGTTGCATAGGACTTATGGACCAGGTTGCAAGATATGTGGACAGAAGTGTTGCAATATGCATGGAAGGTGTTGCAATATGTGTGATCAGTGGTGATGAAGCAAGTGCAGCCAGTGGTGTTGCAAGATACATGAATGGCAATATTGCAGAATATATGGATGGCAATTTTTCAAGAGATGGTGATGTTGCAAGATCAGCAGTGACCTACATCACATCCAATGCACTATAAAAAGATGTGGGTGGAGGATTTGACTGCTGCTCAACCTCCTTCACATTCCTTTACTCTCTGGTCCCTCCACCTAACTCAATATCATCCTTTCCTAGGACATCTGAATGGTCTTGCTATCCCACCCCTTCTTTATGGCAGCCAGGCTCAGGCTCTTCTTTAACATTTCGTCCATCCATTTTATCATCTGCATTGTTGATATTATTGCCTGACCCACTGACAGGCTGCTCTGATGGCTGTTTTTGTGATTTAGAACTATTGTCACCTTTTGACCATATAAGTTAAGTTTGAGCATGTTTATTGGATACATGTTCACCAAAAACCTTGGACAAACCTTTACTGTAGGCCTCAACTACCTTACTGTCAAAGTTAGAATATAGTTTGGCAAAATCTTGACTGCCTTTTGTCTTTTCAATATGTAGACTGAAATGGACAATTAGCCAGGCAAAAAGGTATGACTAAAAGATGGTGACTGACCTCATAATAATATTCTTGCCCCCAGGAGAGAGAGGATCTGGCCTGTCCATCAGAACACTGAATGACCATCCTGTCCACTTGACTAGATGCTCAAGAACGTGTTGAAGAGCAATACTGCATTGCTAAATATTGCTGTTTCATTGATCAGAACAGTGCTAACTCAGACAGAGTGAGTAAATTGATTTTTACCTGCATAGTGTGAATAAGTTCAGCTCATTATCACTGTGGAATCAGTGTGATCTTTGTTCTTTGCAGCTTGTTTTTGCTCTTCACTGAGTTGGATAAACTCCTTCTTAATATCAGGTGATTTGTCATCAAAAATGTTATGAATTTTCTTGTTGACCTCAGCAATCAACATGCCAGGCTAGATATGGGAAAGGATACATGTTTTGTAGTGAGCATTTGAGTATAACTTGCAAGGTTTCTTAGCACCAGTCTTGTTTTTTAGAAGGTCATCTACAATCCTACAAGTTTTGTTATTAGTAGCATGATTGAATCTAGCACTGTTGTGCCAGTGCATCCAATGACAGATTTGCTGTTGGCAACAGAGAATTGCCTGCACAAGGGTCTTGTTCTGCTCCTCTGTCAATTGGGCATCTTTCATTATGTCAGGAAATACAACACTATGCTTTGGCCATTTTTGTGCCCACTTCTGAAAGAGGGTAGGCCATTGCTTGGTGTAATGTTTGCCACCTACTTGCTTGAATGTGACAAGCTCTTCACCTTCTAATTCAGCCATTGTCAGTTCCATACGAATGAGTCTTCTCTCCAAGCACTCTACAGATACAAAACAACACAACCACATAAACCCAGTCCTTATGGAAGTGCTACAAGTCATCAAATTCTCGCTCAAGAAAGAAAAGCTGACTCTCAAATGGTGGCTGACATCGCAACAAGAAATGTTGCATGATGAAAACAGCAGCCAGGTCCTTACTGCTGCAATATCAGAAAATGGAAACAGCACTGATGAGCTATTGAGGGCTATCACAGCAGAGGAAGGAGGGTCACTAGGCAAGAGCAGGGATAGTCCAGGGATACCATGGGCCATACTCCTACACCTACCTTTCAGGAGTATATATCCTCCACCAAGGGTAAGGATATGGTCAAGGGTCTTATCCTTAGAGGGTTTGAAGAATATACCCCTTATACTGAGAAAATTTAAATGTTTTAAATGATAAGAAATGTGATTTTAAATCATTTATAAAATTTTAGTGGTAGAAAGATCTCAGATAAGGAATTAATGTATAGCCCCTGAATCCTTCACGCTGGCCCTCAACAGACATTTTGCTGGATTATCAGCATTTATTCATTCTGGCAGATTATCTCCCTTCCCCCAAAACCTGCATGCATTTCAACCATACTTTCTTGGAACAAATTTGGCAGCTTTGAAAAAAAGATAGAGAATTACAACCCCAATAGCTTTACAATGGTCATAAAACCTCAAAATGTTCTTTCCCTATGGTGTGTGCCAATTGTGTATCCAGTGAGCAGCTTTGAATAGGCCTGGTGGATCCAGCCTGTTCATGGTTATATGCATGCAGATTCTTTAGAGCTATTGCAACAAGCAGAGATATACTTCCAGGTAGGTCTAGTGCTTAAATTTCAATGATATCTGATGTCAAGTATATTTTTCAGCACTTATGGCCTAAAAATTCACCCTTGGAGAAAGAAATGAAGAACTTTTTGAAAAAAGACTTGGAAGAAAACTTGAGTGGGTGAAGGAAAAAATGAGGGAGCTTGGTTGAAAAGAGGATGTTGTCCTGCTCAACACAGCTTCCACCAAGATTTGTTGCTTGTTTTTGCATCACACCAGTGTGAGATTCATAATGTCATTTATAAATGCAGCATCAGACACTACATAGCTTTGGATGCATAATACATATGTATACTCTAGATATTGGAACTTCTCAACTACAAACATACCTTATCTCTACTACAAATTCATCTGCAATCTATTAATGGCCTTGTTGATTCATGCTTATCTAGCTTATTTGTTTGTCTTTATATGTGGATTTCTTGGAGGCTTGTTGCTCGCACTGCCACTTGGTTGTCAATTTGTAGCATCTTCACCCATGCCTCCAGAAGCTTGGCTTTATTGCTTACTGCCAACCATCCCTTTCAGTCTAATTTAAAGAGAATGAATCTTCCACTGAAACATAAGTAAAGATGTGGTATCCATATATTCAATGAATAGAGGAGTTGGGGGATGGTGGAATGGCAGGGGCATTGGTGTAATGGTCTAACAGAATATTGATAGCTCCATGCATCACTGCAAAGTTGCATCAACAATCAGGAGCTCTTCTGGATGCTTTATTATAGAAACCAAGCCCTTGCAAGTATATAAGGAGGCATAGATAGCACTGATTGAATTGGACATGGAACCTCTTAGAGCCCCTCTGAAGGAAGAAGCAGAGCAAATTCTATGACCTGTGATTCTGGTGCATGTGAAGTTTGATGGGATAGAAATTTAAAAGTAGCAAAGAGCATATTGAGGTGGAACAGAGCAATAGCCAAGACATCAAGTCAGAATGGAGACTCAGGCAGAGTAAGGTATGCAATATTATCCATTAGCTACATTTTTGTCAAAGTGCAATCAACAAGTCCGAGTATCTCCCCAAGGACAATCTTGAATCAGCAGAGCCAGATCCAAATAGGCATCTATGATGACCTCCAAAAAATGAACAACAACCAGGAGATGCTGTGTTAATATTCCATCAGCTTTTTTATTGAATCTGCACAAGTTATATATTCCCTTTGTTAAATAAACAGTATAGCTTTATAGAAGCTGGGAATTTTTCATGAAATGGCAGTAAGGGACTTGTAGAAGGTCATGGACATTATTCCTCATGTAAAAAGAAATCATTTCTCAAAATTTTTCAGCATTTGCAACTCCATGGACCAACATCTGACCCAACATTGCTATCACTGTCCCTGGGTCATATTACAGGCTGATTGAGAGGCAGGGCAGAATAAAATTGATATTAGAGTATTTGCCAACCATGGTGAGGATATTGAGCCATTGTGGTTGACATTGAGCATCAATATGATATGAGCTTGCTTGATTCTCGCTGATAGCATACTTTGAATGCAGGGCCAGATGCAAGCACTTCTTGAGCATTGCTACACCCTTGATTGGTTGCCCAGCCCTTTCCTAACCATAGTCTCCCAGATTGTGACATACATATTGGGATGTAAAATCACCAGGGAGATGAAAAAAATCACTACATAATTCTGAATGGAGATTAACCATTCATGAGCCCCATTGTCTTCCTATACCTCTTTCAGAATGTATGATACTTCCAGCAAACTATATTCTTTCTATTTTTACTATATGATTAGCAAGATAAAGAATCAGCTGATGTTCTCATATCTCTTCCTTGCTGGAATTAGGCAGGTGCCATATTAATAGCCCCTTTTAGCTCTGCCTCCTTTCTAAAAAACTTGCCAGATGTCTGTAGGCTATTTTGCTGCTGTTGAAAATACTTTTTAATAGTGGATGTTTCAAATGGTGGTAACTCTCTCAAAGCTGCAACTATAGAGCGATTAGCTGCTGTAGTAGAAAAGAAAACATCCCACTCACTTGATTCAGCCCACTTATTGCTAATGATCAATAAGAAGGGCAGACTCATTGAACCACCTAAATCCTTCCAGCATGCAGCTTGGAGGCAAGTTATCCCAGGTCTGGGATTGCAACTACCTGTTTGCCCTCTTTTTCGCTGTCTTCTCTAGACAAATGATGTCTTCATCTTCCAAAGTAACTTCTGACACTGTCAGCATTGCAAAGTAGGGAAAGTTGGTGCCTACTTTGGTTGTAGTAGACTGCCACAATTTTCCAAACTGCTTGGTTTGCTTCATAAATCATCATCAGCAGAAGGTAGGGAAGGTTACCAATACACTCCGCCATTGGCCTTGTCTCCAGGTGAAATAGGAAGACCATGTGTCTCACCAGATTGTTAATTATCTGCAGAGGTGAGTCTGAAGGAATGTTAGAGTTACAGCCTCTGAGCATGGAATAGCTGGTGCAATGGGTAGTCTGGAACTGGGGGTGGAACTTGGAGGTGGCAAAATGTTTCATACTTTCAATTCACTTTTCTCATTACATACCCAATTGTACCTGCAAAATCATAGCCCAATTTTTCAAAACTTCAACTTAGAATTTTGGTTCATACTATAAAATATAATAAATAAAAATAACTTAAATGTGCTCACATCTCAAAATCCTGATGACATACTTATGACAACAGACCATAAGTGAGCACTTGAGTGCCAAGCATCCAAGCTGCTGCTTACCCTTGCTGTGCTTTCTCCACATATTCCACAAGCTGTGAAAGAGCAAATCATACTCATATCTGCTCACATGAAAACTTGAAAGATTACTGAGTTGACCAGAATTGGTCAGTGAGCCATTTATAGAACAATTGAGGTGTGGAAGAAGACTTTACACACCATTGGAGCAACCTCAAATACCCAAGGTTGCCTGAAAAAACTCAACACTCTCAATCTTGTAGTATACTTTTTCATTTTGACTTGTGGCACTGAAGTTTGACATTCCCAACCACAGTTCCTTGAAGGGTGTTACAACTTTTTCTTTTCTTCGTACTTCTCTTTCACCTCTGCTCAATTCATGTACTACCTTCTGTCCTAGGTGCATTGATATGTCATATCCTAGGACACCCACTGGACTTTATTCCTTTTCTTCGCCTTGGGCTTCTTTGACTCCCTCCGTACCCGTGGCGCTTCCTCTTGCCATATTTGTCTCGTTGATTCTCCCACGATGCGTCGGCCACGTGTTCTGCTCTTCATCATTACGTGTCCTTCCTTTTCAGGTTTCCTTCCATTCCATTATGTGTCTTCCTTTTGATCCGTAACGCATAACCCTTTCTTTTGTAGTCCTCCTCACATTCCTTGCTATGGTCCATGCTTATGACCTTAAACTGATTGCAACTCCAGTCAGTTACTAGCCAGCTATATAGCCTCTCCGACTCGTCTACAGCCTCTGTTAGCTAGAGGTCGCAACCTTCGTTACATACAACTACAATCCCTAGTTTAGACCTCCTTTGAGCTACCTTGTACCTCGTCACCTAGCAATCTACTTGCTTCTTTCGTCTTACTCGCCCTGCGGTTAGGAAACCCCTAGATCACTTCTTTGATTGACTTACCTTCCAGTCTCATTGATACTATCAAGGAATCCCCTTGATCACCACCGTTGGAGAAATCCCCACAATGAAAGTACTGCGTCGTCGCTCCCCAAGCGACTCCTTGATCAACTCGCTACCTGCTTGTTGATACCTTGCGAGGAATCTCCACGTCGGAAGTACTGCGTTGTCGCCCTTCAACGCAACTCCTTGTCATTGAAGGCCCTTTGCAATTACTCCTACCCCGGGTAGTCGTAACAAAGGGTGCATCAAACACATACTAGATATTTATAGCTTAGAACTTCAATAGGAGCTTGGTAAGGCCCATGGCAGAAAGATTGATGAGACTAGTATTTCATGCATTCTATAGCAAAGGGGTTTCTTCCAACAACAATAGAGCTCAGTGTAAAAGTCAGACATTTCAAACTGCTGTTAATAATATCTGTTAATGACTGTTAATAACTGATTATTAACAGCCACTACCACTTGAGCCATTTTTCCCCTGTTAGAAACTGTATATTAGTCTAGACAGTTCCAAGGCATGAAAGCAATGTTTAGCAATGGAATGAAACCCAGGTAAAACAGTCCATCAATTGACAATGCTTCATATTGCCACTCTGAGTCCTCACCATCACTAGATCTCATCATTGCGGTTGTGGAACCCAAACAATAGAATTACTGGCACCTGAATTACTTAGTCCTAACAAGTTTTAATCTATCCTTGCCTACTTACAGGCACTTCTCCATGATTTACCACTGCAGCTGCCTGTTGGTCATCCAGGTACCTCAAAATATACCACATTCTTTGCATTTGATTTGAATGTTGACTTGCTCGATCAAACTGGGAGTGAAACCAGAGTATTGAATAAACAACTCAAAGAGATTTTTGAATGGAAGATATGAACTACTAGAGATAGGACTTTGTGCATTGAGGAGCATGGTGCACCAATAGCAGCCATGGTGGATGTTTTCGAGTCCTTTCACCAAAGGTATCCTAAAGTGTCTTTAGCTTGATGGCTTATCAGAAGAGATTATGGACTTGCAAGCCAATGAGGACATACCACTTGATTCCACATTATTGTGGGATTTCCTTGCTCTCGAACCCACCATCATAGTCAGCACACAAAAGGCATCAACATCTCGTGATAACTCTGTCATATGCAACAATGTAGAGCTGGACTGAGATTTCTAGCATTTTGACAGTTTTTTACTATGAAAAAAATATTTACAGTGTATACAATGATTTTCTTACTTGTTAATAACTACATTGTATGAAACTGTTTGAAACACCTGTTAAAACAGGCTGTTGGGTCATTACTGTTATAAACATCTGTTAGAAAGTCATGGTGACTTTTACACTGAGCCCTAAACAACAAATGTGTAACCAGTGTAGCAAACAATTCATGCACAACCAGCTGAGTGTACTGTAAGTCAGCTGAATTGTGCTTGAATGTGATGAGAATTGTTGAAATGCATTTCAAGCATTCATTGGTGAGAACTTCCAGACATCTCAACTGGTCTTTGTTGATGAATCAGCTTGCAATCAGAATATGACCAAGAGAATGATGGCATGGGAACCAATTGGCTCTCATGCATGTCAGCATAATTCTTTCATTCATGGTAATCAGTAAGTCATGGAATTAATAATTCAACTGAATGTACACATAGTAATGACCCAACAGATACTTAATTTTTTCCACAATATCACTGGATGAAGTCTTGCATTTGGATGTTTGTCAGGAGTCTTGGAAAGCAGCAATCTTCTATCATTTCATTGAGAGTCTGCTCAATAACATGAATCTTTCCTGAGTAAAACTCTATCATTGTAATGGACAATGCTGGTATACACCACTCTTCTGAGTTATGGATATTGGTTGAAAACTGGTAAGTTAATATTGCAATCTATTATTTTTGCTAATTGTAGCATTGGCATGCAAAGGAATGCATCTTGTGTATTTTTCTCCATACTCACCTGACTTTAACCCATTGAAGAGGTCTTCTCAGCAGTCAAAGCTTGGATTCAAGCCAACAGAGATTATGTACAAGGTGAGCTTTCTAGAGAGAACATTGCCAACTTACATGATATGATATGGAAAGCTATTTTTACAACTGTCACACTGCAGGCTAATATTATAACTGTGGTTATTGACAAAGGTACTAGTAGCTACTACAAATATAGTTCTGGAGTATGTTAATATTGTGCAGCCATATATAAACATACAGTAACTCCAAAAACCCTTTCCATACTAATCCAGAATGTGGTGCGCGAAGCGCATCACCAAACAGCATGGGAATTACACTTAGCATTGGTGGAGTTATAAATAGTACATACTCTCGGCTACAATATTGCCCCCTAGGTCATGTGATTTGGTCCACATGCCAGAGAGATATGATCAATTCAAAACAGCAATACCATGGAAAGGATTTTTTCACTTTTAAAATAACAAGGGTATTGGATATTATCAGTACTTGGTATAGCCTCCTTTTGCTCTAAGCACTGCCTGAACCCTTCTAGGCATGCTTTCAATCAATTTCTGACACTCCTCAACTGGTATCCTATCCCACTCCATTTGAACCCTTTCCTACAATTCATGAATCCCATTGGGAGGATTTTCATGCTCTGCAAGCCTCCTCTTGAGACAACCCCAGAGGTGTTCAATAGGGTTTAGGTCAGGAGACTGTGCAGGCCAAACCATAGTGCTGAATTTTTGCTCCTTTAGTCAATTCTTGACCTTCCTGCAGGTATGTTTGGGGTCATTGTTCTGCTGAAAGATGGTGTCAGGAGGATTGAAACCATAATACTTCAGGGTTTGCTGGAGCTCATTCTTCAAAATTTGAAGGTAAAGGTCCCCATCCATCCTACCATCAATCTTGGTAGCAAATCCAATACCCTCCCAAATCATACAGCCCCACATCATCAAAGAACCTCCTCCAAACTTGAGGGTTCCATCCACCAACCTATCACTAAGCCCCTCACCTATCCTTTTCCATGCTCATTTGCACCCATCTGATTCTAGACGATTGATTTTAGTCTTATCAGACCATATTACCCTCTTTCAGTCCTTTAGAGTCCAATCCTTGTGGGCATAGGCAAAGTCCAAACGAGCTTTGCAATGCCTAGGAGAGAGAAGGGGGTGTTTGGATTTTATCATAGCCTTCATACCAGCTTTCTTCAAGTGAAGGCGAACAGTATTGACAGAGAGGGGTTGATTGATGATGGTGGTAAGGGCTTTGGTCACTTGGACAGCATTTTCAGCTTTGCCAGAGGTGATAAGATGTTGGGCATGTCAAATGTTGGTAGGGGAGGGCTTGGAAGGACAATCCTCAACAGCTTTGAGAAGGACAGAACGCTCTTTGGAGCAAAGTTTGGATATAGCAGAAGGGCTAACACCAGTTTGCTTGGCAATAGCTTCACCAGAGCAGCCAGCATCAAGCAATGAAAGGATAGAGCTTTGTTAAGCAAAAGAGAGGGATCTAACCATGATGGTGGTTGAGAATCAAGAAGTGTGTGAACTTTTTTAAACTCAGACATACTATTTACATGTATATCTTTGTTTGTACTAACAAACAATGGCAAATATTCCATGATTTGACTAAGATCCTAGTCATCAATTCAAAAGTGAAAAAACCCTTTCCATGGTATTGCTGTTTTGAATTGATCATATCTCTCTGGCATGTGGACCAAATCACATGACCTAGGGGGCAATATTGTAGCCGAGAGTATGTACTATTTATAACTCCACCAATGCTAAGTGTAATTCCCATGCTGTTTGGTGGTGCGCTTCGGGTACCACATTCTGGGTTAGTATGGAAAGGGTTTTTGGAGTCACTGTAGTACATCTGTTCTCTTAAATACAAAACTTGAAGGGACTCAACTTTAATCTACATGATATTTTCTTGCTCTAGTTAGATCTTATCCTAAATGTTTGCAACCACATCAATAGAATCAGTGAATTCCTTTTATTTCTCCACACATCTTATCAGATGAATGGCATGTCTACAGAACCCCTTGAGTACCCCCAAAGGCATTCTGATCTTGGTGAGCAGAAAATCATCATAGAGATCCTTTATCCCATCAACATAGAAGACTTCATGTTCAACAAATATTGCATAGTATTGGAAAAAATCCATAGCTGGCATCACCTAATTGAAATCATATAAAAGAACCTCAATCAATAAATATTGACTAAACAACTCCCAGTCATCATTCTTATTGTTATTTGACATGTGAGCCTGAGCTGGAATGTTGAGGCAACATTAATCTGTTATAATACGAACATTTTCAAACTTTTTGACCTTGTATCTTTTCTTCTTTCAGTCACGTGATCTGTGCACGTGACCATGGTAACCCTCACATGACTAGGTCTAGAACTAATGACATCATACCATGAGGTGACTGTGCTCTTTTAATTTCCACTCTTCTCACACAGCCCCATTCATTTCTGTTATCTTTCTCTCACAACTGTGGAATCACTTAGTCTATTTATGGTAATCCATCCCACACATAGCATGGTCTGTGCGCACGCCTGTACAGTATGATGGTGATCACTCTTCCTGCAATCCAAGATGACTTCACAAATCAGAAGTGGAATGTCAAATCCACTAGCAATGACCATGCAGTTACTTCAGGGCACCAATTTTTGGAATGCACTTGGGAAATTTGAAGTTTTGACAAATAATGGGAAATCCCATGATTTGTTCCTGTAGGATTATTAGTGAAAATGAGAGAGAAACATCACATAACATTCATTGCTGGAACTCAAAATGCCAGAATGGAAGGTGAAAAAGAGAGGCTGAAGGAAGCAAATGGTGAAGTTGCTAGCCTTGGTACATGATGAAGAATTATTGCCAATGAGCCTGAGCATGACATCTATGAAATCTCAGAGAAGGTGATAGAATGCTGCAAATTCCCAACAGTGGACCAATGCAGGTGATTCAGTTTCAACAGGTGTAAAGATACATTCAAACTATATCTTGCACTGCTTCTGTGCAAATTCATAATTCTGGTTGTCTTTGACACTGCTTGCTTTGACAATGCAGAGTCAGCTTTGAGAATATCAATATCATAACACTTAGTGCATATTTTGTAGCAGTGCAGTTTCATCAAAAGATCATTGACCTCCCTGAGTGCAACCAGTAGCAAGGCAATGTTTGTTGTGAAAGAGCCCCCCCTCCAATTTTCCTTCACATCTGTGTAAATCCATGATCCTAGGTGCTTCACAGTTACTCCTAAGGATTTGAACAAGGTTGGGTAATTGGTTCTCAAGTCAATAATTGCCATATTGATGAAAAAATGGGGTTGTCTCATAGCAGATATGCCACCTGTGAAAGAAACTAGAACCTGATTCAGATGAAAGAGATTCAGGGATTTATTTGCCAGAGGAGCTTATTGGTTACACAATCGCCTCATTCAGGATAACAATGGGCAGGACAGGTGTGAGTGCATGTGCAAGTGGAAACATTACAAACAGCCTAAACATTTTACATGTCTGTCATTCATCATTCACTTGTGTTTAAGCATACCACAATGCTTATGTTAGGGTATACCATGGGTATATCTGGATAAAACCTAGGTCATATTCATATAGTCCAGTAACCAGCTGGTCTATGAGCCTACCTCGTTAAGAGGCAGATTGTCAGTAAATGGTCTAGTAAAATTGATGTTGTTTAGGAGGCTGTATGGGCATGTGATTTTAGCCAATTAATTAACTAGGGCTGGTGTGACTGGCAAGGACCTTGTTGAGTAAGGTGATTATGGTTACCAACGGATAAGTTGACAGCTTGCTAGATATAGTAAAAGTTAGGAGTGTAGGTAGTTCTCAACCCCAACCAGTCTTTCCTTCATATTCCTTTATTTATGCTTCTGACAGATATATGCATGCTCCTAAATTGCACATTGGCAGCTAGCTGCAAAGATGCAGCTGTAGGAACTTAGTAAAGTCATTAAAGAAGTAGTTGTAGTACAAAAATTCAAAGAAGTATATAATTATGTAATCAGGTAGCTGTACGACTGCACTCCATTTGCTAACTCCAAATATCCAATGCTCTCCTCTCAAATGGAAGTGGATCTGAAAAAGAATAGTAGGTAATCAAAAGAAAAATATCTATAGAAGACTGTTCCAATGAACAAATAAAGTTCCATATGAATAAATCAAGTGTACAAGATGAACTACTCTAGAAGATTCAACACTTTCCTGGTTTCAAGCAATTTCTCCTCCACAATGGTTTTCTCAGCTCCAAGTTTCAGCACTTACTGAACCAATGGTTATACTCAATGCTGTAGAAAGCCTCTGTGATGCATCAGTTGTTCTTGCTGATGTGGATCAAGTAATTTATGTCCTGCTCCCTTAATTCCCTTTTGAGTGAGTTGTGGATCTTTAAAAGAGGCTGGAGAAATTGCTTGGTTATGCTGACCTGCACCAAACTGGTTTAATGCATAACCAAGATAGAAGAATCTGAGAAGTCATATTTCAGCAACTTCCCATGGTCAAATCCCCACAAACCTTAAGGGTCAGCTAGTCTATAGTATGAACTATATTTTTCTAGATTTTCTTAATTTTCCCACCATTTTCTAGGGAGATATTAACTTATCTTTTTCACACATTTGCATATAGTGATTAAGCTTGTAGTTACAAAGAAATTCTTTATATTTCATTTCTATCCTACATACTTGCCAAGTAGCTACCATTCCCACAATCACATGACCATATACTACTCCTAAATGAGTCAACATGAACATTAGCATTTATAACTACCAAAAAGTGTACTAGATTTAGCTTGGCTTAGCATGAGTCACAAGCTAAAAATAAACTACCCCTGATTTGTTATGCATGAGTCAGCATGAGTCATCACCAAGCCTACCAAGTCAGAGCTCAACTAATCAAAATAAGCCATCTGTAATCTCTTTGGCAATTGACAACTAATATCTTGGCATTCTCTTGGCATTTGTAAGTGATTTGTAAGTGATTTGTAAGCTAGCACAGCCTAGCATAGCCACTGTAAATACATATATAAGGAGAGCCTTCAAGTCAATAAAAAGCAGATTCTCTCTCAATAAGATTATCTTAACTAGAGAAGTCCTCTCTTAAAAGACTTTCTCACAACTTTCAGGAGTTCCCTCCACTGGTAACCCACAAAGGGCCTTGTGCAGGACAATTCCATAGCTTTAGCCCTACTAGATAGATTGTTAGGAGCAAGAGACTTGTACTCAAGAAGAAACAAATATAATAGAACACCTT